>JAECMU010046624.1:6831-19293 GCA_016106625.1 Dracogyra subfuscus | reverse complement strand
GGGTGAATAATTTGTCAGATGGTACAGAGTTATAGTTCCAGTTGGTATCTTTGTACAATGTAAAGCCCAAATCCAAATTGATGTTTTGACCAGGTTCCCAATGAATCACTGTTTCATGCAGAATGAAAATTACTATTACAAATACATGCTGTTTACTGTGTCTTCATGCAAGTAACAACATCACTGGGTCAAGTACGTAGAACATACAACTAACTATATTATTCTATATTGATTCCTGCAATTAACTGATGCTTCAGATGATACTTAATAATGGAAAGTCTATTAAACTAGCTTTCTTGTTGTTTAAAAGAAAGATTTACAACACTCCAATGAACTGATATATATTTAAGTCCAATCGTTATTTTCTGCCAAAGTCATCTGTGCATGGTGTTTATAAGGTTGAGGCTTTAGGCAGAAAATTACTTTCTTATGGATGAATAATTTATCAATATATTTGGAGTAAAACTGACATTAACTGATCATGGAAAATGATGATCAATTCCTCTGCTGGAAACCCAACCCAAGAAAATCAAATAAGTGGAACAATATTTGTTCTACTCATGCAAGCTTTATGACCTGAATATTGCATTTTGCTAGTTTTTTAACTGATATTCTATCACACAGAACCCAGCATCTTACCCCAGAATATCTCATTTTCTGGTATAATCAAACAGTTAAAAATTAAATAATGTAATAATCTTTTAAACAATATATATTTACATTCTAATGTAAATTGCTGAGATGTTTTTGTTTTTTGTTGAGTAAGGCTGTGGCTGATCATCACTGTATCAGTGAATCTTTCATCTTTAGTTTCTAGCAAGCTTGTCATTCAAGTAATATATTGGGTTATTTATATAATAACTGGATGATACAATAAACATCAATAATCATTAAGGCTTATTTAATGGGTCCAATGGCCCGGTTCAATCCTATGACCTGATCACTTTAATGAGCATTACACAAAAGAGTTGAACAAAACTGAATGATGACCTTTTTCATAAATTAGGGTATGCAATTAAAGCCTTTTGAGTAACTTAAAACTTAACATTTTATGTATAATTTTGGGAATTCATACAGAAAATGCAGTAGTATTTCCATTTATTTCAATTCAAATATGCTGTCATAATTCATCTTTCATTATAGAATCTACAAATCAGTAGCTAATAAATAGAACAGTTTTAAAATTATTATTCACACTTCTTTCTCTCCTTAGCTTTTGGGGGTGGGGGGTGGGTGGGAGTGGGGAGAGATTCACAATTTATTTTAACCATAACTTATTCCATTCATGTAAAAGCCTGTCCTTACACACAAGACTGAACAATTCAAAAAGTGTTCAATAAAATTTTAGTGACATGGCAATTAACCAAGTTCAAGTAATGGAAGCATCTGTTTAAGTAGCTCCATTGCAAAAGATGTGTGGAAGCTATTTTCCTGTCAACCACTCTCTTTATGCCTGTCATCCACATAGTGATCAAATGTTCCAAACAAGGTTACATTCAATGGACCGCAACCCTTAACATTTTTATTTCCTCTCATTGACATAATGACCCAGGGGTAATCAAAAGGAGACAATGAAACCATTTTATTCTATTGCATTGTATTGGACATGGAGAAGTTTTTCACACTTTCACAAATGAGGACATTTATGGTACGCCATTGCAGTTCAGAAATAAACAAAGAGAGTGCAGTGGCATAACACAATTTGTATAAACATTATTATGTTTATTTTCAGTCCAGTGACTAACAAAAACAACAAATATATTAATTTTATGCAGAATACAGAATAAAGGTTTATCATCTATTATGGTTTTGCCATTCAGATTTAATGTATGAATCGCAACACATGAGGAATAAATTTTGTTTGTTTAACATTAACAACAGCTGAAAATTATAGTCAAATACAAAAGCTTGAAAAAAAGGAATACAAAAGAATATCCATTAAAGATCAACATAAAACATCTGCTTAAAAATATCATGAACAAAAACAAAAACATATTAATCAAGTCTTCATCAAAATTATAAGTGTATTGGCTACTATATAAGTATTGTTTAACGATATACTAAATTCCAAAAAAGATATATGAAAATATGTTCACATATGTTTTTATTGTTTGGTACATCAAAAAACAATAATTATGCCATATAACCAACACATGTATAATTTTGATAAAGGTCTATGGTCAAAATGTCAGCAAGAGAGAGAAAAAGAGAGAGTGATCTTTATTTGTGTCATTTTTATCACTTTCAATATGATTTAAAGCACAATACCAATCAAGATAAAAGAACTGAACTTTATGACCAAAATGAAACATCTGCTAGAAAATTCCACCAACTTGAAAAAATAGAAGAAGACAAAAACACAATGTGTTTAAGCTGTCACACAAAAAGAAAGGAGACATTGTCCTTTAGGATCCCTTGCAAAACAAAAAATCAGTCCTGCTGGAATTCTCCATCACCTTGAAAGTTGAGATATGATCATATTGAAGACACTCTGTGGAATTGAGGCAGCACGGACATCTATTGAGCATAAAATCAGTTCATCTCTTGCCGAGATTCTATCAAATGAGATGGATCCACCGACAGGAGACACACCTCCCTGGGAAACTCTTTTACTGCTTCTCGTGAGTGCGCTGCCCGATAGCATCATATTTATGGGACACCCAGGACCTTCTGGGGAAGGGGGTTACTAATGCTGGCATTATCGCTAATCTCAAATAACTGGTCCAGCAATCTGTTGGCAAAATCCAAGTCTCTCGCACAAAAATAGACCTCTTATAACTATGATGACGGTGCCATGTTGGAGGAATGAAGCAATTACAAAAATATTGATTCAATAATATTAGGGCATGTTGGTACAGAGGAGAGAGACTAAATATTTGGTACAGACTTTCAAGAGACTTACTTCATTTTGATGATTGTTACACAACATGCTTAAATATTTTTTATTTTTTTAATTCACAGAATCCCTGTTACATAGTCCTGTCCCCAACCAGGGTGTAATTGAAAGACAGGCGGTCAACTACATGCTTAAATATGATATAAATGCTATTAGTAAATGTAATACCATTTTACAGCAATACAGAATACAGTATTATATCAGGATAATGGGATCTAGAATCATATCACAGCACACAAAAGATACTACAAAGACGATAATTAAACAGTTGATAAAGGGATTCTTGCATGTGTCAAAACACCTGTCTATACTTTGTCTGTATTATTGACTTGAGACATTCAGTTAAACATTATATAAAGACAAATGCCTGATGCACATAATGCAACCTTGCACAAACAAAAAATCTGATTCGACTGTACATCTGTATTTATATATCTAAAAATAAATATTAAAAACATTAAACCATATAGACTGAACAATACCTTTCTATTGACAAAAGTATTTACTTTGTAGAAACTAAACATTCTAGTTCTAGAGGACCATATAATCATATTGATTACCATTTACATCACAATGTCATTTAGCTGGAGACAAAATAATATTCAGGTGATTTCATAAAAACTGGTGCAGTTAATTAGACTTTTAGAATGTCATATTTATTATGCTGATATTTGCACTAGACAACATTGTGACTTTTTATCCATCGGAGTGGGAGGCAGCTCTGGTAGAAAGTGCCCGGGAGATATAATGGGTCAGAGAATCAATTGCTCTCAGTGGACCAACTGAAGTTTTATCATATCCAATTAACCAGCTCAGTGACTAGAATATCAAAGTTAAAGTTTGTCTTGTTTAACGATATCACTAGAGCACATGGATTTCTTAAGAGAGGAAACCTGCTATATTATTCCATTAGTAGCAGGGGGCTGACTGATGGAGATCAATCCTAGACCAACCACACATAAAGCCAGCTCTATGTCCAAGACATGTGCATTTCTGTTTATGAAAAAGGGCATACTTATTTGATTGGAGAATGTAGTCATTCATGTATGAGTTTCATCTCTCACTATTTAAATTTTGGTTTGTTTAATGACACTACTAGAGCCTATTGATTAATTAATCATTGGCTATTGGATGTCAATTTTTTTACACCAAGTCCCAAAATAGTAATAGTTTAAAATGTGCTGGGGTGCCATTAAGCAAACATTCCTTTCCTTTCCTCTTCTTAATAATGCTTTCTGTGAACATGTTTAATAGGAAATGTAAACACATGTCTTAACAAGCCAACATATCCGTTATCTTGCGTTTTAAAACAAGTATTTATTGATGATCACATAAAACGTAATTCAGGATGAGCTTTCTCAGGCCCTCGGACAAATACAAAGTAACAAAGACAAGTGATCAATTTGGTTTAATTTCCTGCTGACCCACATATATGTATTAAATAGAGAATGCTACTCCAGTGGCTGTTAGATACCATTATCTTACTAGCAATTTTGAAACGTATCTAATCAGTGAAATTAGCAAGATGAATACATTTTTAAACAACAAGTTGGAAGATAAATGAATGAAGTTTTCTATTTCGTTCATATTCTCAAAATACCAGGTTTAAAATAAATTAAAACATCTTATCCAACTAAGACCTATATTGGGCTCTAGTGCTTGCAGTTAACTTAAATACATAGTGGATGACAATGGTGACCTGGTCATCACCTAGGAACAGCCAGTCTTTAAATTGTTATCATACTTATGTGTTTTATTGTATGGGTTATATAAAAAACACAGATGATGTTTTCACCAATTAGTGTACAAGAAATTATATTAATTCCTAAATATACTTGTATGTGTTAATTTCTATTAACCTCACTTGACTTCAGCAGTATTTTCTTTGATCCATCATATTGCTAGCAGTGTAGAGAGTTGGGCTTTTGTTAAATTAAATGTAAACTTTAAAAAAAAATGGCTTGAAAAGAATTAAAGAATTTAAGACTGTCTGGGTCACTGTTTAAAAATAACTTGATTGTTAAAGCAAATAAAAGGTTTTATGAAATTCTTTTCAAATATATTTTTGTTTTAAAACACAAAATCAAAATGAATAAAACATAACATTTAACATACATCATATTCTACAGACTTTACAAATTACACTTGCTAAATTATTTATGAAGGAAGGAAGGTAATGTTTTATTTAACGACGCACTCAACACATTTTATTTATGGTTATGTGGTGTCAGACATATGGTTAAGGACCAAACAGACTTCATGGTCTACTCTTTTTGATTAACAGCAAGGGATCTTTTATATGCACCATCCCATAGACAGGATAGCACAAACCACAGCCTTTGATGTACCAGTAATGGTACAACGACTGGAGCGATAAATATCCTAATGGGTCCACTGACAGGGATCAATCCCAAACCGACTGCAAATCAAGCGAGTGCTTTACCACTGGGCTACATCTCACTCAATTATTTATGAATGTTGGGTAAGTAGTGTACTGGCTACATTTAAATATTACTTTCAAGAAGTGTCGTGAGTGAAATGTGAAACCATCACGGCTGGACTCGAATAACAGATATTGATTTGCAACTAGTCACAATACGAATTTGCCCGTACAAATAAATCATTCTCAGTCCAGACAGTTTTACAAAAGGAACAAATTAATTTGAATTTCCAGTAACTATGAAATACATTTCAATGAAAATACCTTATCTATCAATATCTGATGGGTGGACAGATGGATAGACAGATGGATGGATGGATGAGTGGGTGGGTGAGTGAGGGGTTGGGTGGATGGGTGGATGGATGGATGGATGGATGGATGGATGGATGGATGAATGTGTGAATATGTGGATGGATGGATGGATGGATGGATGGATGGATGGATGGATGTGTGAATATGTGGATGGATGGATGGATGGATGGATGGATGGATGGATGGATGGATGGATGGATCAATGGATGGATGGATGGATGGATGGATGGATGGATGGATGGATGGATGGATGGATGGATGGATGGATGCTGTATGGACAAATGGATTGATGGATGTTGGATGGATACATGGATGAATTGGTGGATGGATGTCTAATTGGACTGATGTCTAGTAAGTATTATCACTCATTCATTCACTCATTCATTCATTTCATCCATTCATTGAGAAAACATTGTCATTTTAAAAGAGTAATTGTAGGAAATAAATAGAAGCTGACAATAGTACTCAAATTAATCTTCTGACACAGTTGCATGAAATACAGCAAGGTCTTCAAGAAACTTGTCTCAAGACACATCATTGGGCCTCACAGTCACTCAGTTCTAATGCTATCTGATATTACAACATAATTGTTTTCCTTAAATATGGCAAACTAGTTAAGTCAGTATAGTAAGCACCTTCAACAAAACCTATTTACACTGAACACAATTCTGTTAATCCAACAATCTAAAAATAAACCTTACGTGTACTAGATTGACACACACAGAAATGGACCCAATTACTTTCTTAGTTTAACATGTACAAAAATAGATATTGCAGAGAAAATTACTTCACATCTAAAGTACTGCCTCTGTGGAGAAGTAAGCCATTTGAAGTACTATGAGGTAATCTGTGATAATAATCACTAAAATAAGTCAGTGTAAATTCTCTTTAAGAAGAAGCAAGGAAATGTTTTATTTAACAACGCCCTCAACACATTTTATTTACGGTTATATGGCATCAGACATATGGTTAAGGACCACACAGATAGGAAACCTGCTGTCACCACTTCACGGGATATTCTTCTCAATTAGCAGCAAGGGATCTCTTATATGCATCATCCCACAGACAGGATAGTACATACCATAGCCTTTGATATACCTGTCATGATACACTGGCTGGAGCAAGAAATAACCCAATGGGCCCACTAACAGGGATTGATCCCAGACCGACTGTGCATCAAGTGAGCACTTTATCACTTGTCTACGTCCGGCCCTCTTGAAAAAGAAGACAATTAAAGATTAAAATGTTGTGAACTTACCTTTCTCGATGGCCAAATTGAGAGATCTGTAAATCCAAATTATTTTGTAGAGTAAGTTCCTATTTGATAGTAATTCTGTTCATAACAGTAGCTGAAAAAAAGAAGGAAAAAAAGGTTCATTAGTCTAAATCCAGTGTAAATTTATAGACAAAGTTAAAGTTTGTTTTGTTTAATGACACCACTAGATAACATTGTTTGATCAATCATCAGCTTTTGGATGTTAAATGTTTAGTAACTCTGTCATGTTTTTATTAAAAAAAAATGTTTTGCTTAACAATGCACTCAACACATTATAATTATGGTTATATTGGCATCGGACATATGGTTATGTCGAGAAAAAACCCCAGTGGGTAGCTGACAGGGATCGATCCTAGACCGACCGCACATCAGGCTGGCACTGTACCACTTGGCTATGTCTGTCACATAGTCATCATCTCTAGGAACCCGCTACATTTATCCATTAGTCCTAAGTCCTAAGTCCTAAGATTTTTACATACACATTCAGAACAAGCTGTTGTAGCGTACGCCTGTCGCAGTCGCAGGGACTGGCCTTGGCTATTAGCAGCAATGGATCTTTTATATGCACTTTCCTATAGGCAAGAAAGCACATACCACCACAACCTTTGGCCAGTTGTGGTGCATTGGTTGCAACGAGAAAAAACACAATCAGTTCAATGGATCCACTGAGGTGATTCGATCTTGCAATGTAAACACATCAGGCGAGCACTCAACCGACTGAGCTAATCCTGTACCTTATGGACAAAGAGTAAATTTTAATAACCTAATTAAATGTTTCTCAACTAATATCTTTAGTGGATCTATATAACCTTTTCCTTTCATCTCAACTAGCATTCTTGGACTGGCTCATTAAAGGTCATGGTATGTGATGTCCTGTTTATAGGATAATTATACAAAAGATATACCTTACTGACAATTGGTAGGATGTTCCTACGTGTCAGTAGTGGGTTACTTCTCTCATTTTGTAGTCAGTGTTGATAAAATAATACGTTAATTTAAAATGAACTCAAGTGTCACCAACAAACAGAATCCTTTCTCTACAGTTTATAGTGCAAAAGATTTATATGTATATATGTCTGTCGTCTAGTGGTATAATATTCCTGTGCACTATAAACTCATGCAATAAACAACATGGGAAAACAACTGGTATGTGGTTCTGTATATACAGTGAAACCTCTTGAAACTGGACCCTCAATAACGAGGAATTCCTCCAAAACCAGACATTTTTCATGGTCCTTTTTTAAAAATCAGTACAAAAAATAATCTCTCTAAACTGGATACCTCTAAAAATTTGACAGTTTACTTGGTCCTGAGGGTGTCTGGTCTAGAGGGGTTTTACTATATATATTTTTTTAGCATGCATGCTGTCAGACAGAAAACACTGACATTTGCTTTATTTCCTCAAGGCCATCCAGGCCATAACCTCCTACCTCAGACACATGGCTTGGTGGTGGTTAAGCCATAAGGCTGGTAGGTACAAGGTTCACAGCCCAGTACTGGTTCCAAATCAGAGTGAGTTTCAAAAACTCAATGAGTAGGTATAAGACCACTACACCTTCTTCTCATTAACTAACCCACTCTCCTGGACAGACAGCCCAGATAGCTGAGATGTGTGCCCAGAACAGCATGCTTGGACCTTAATTGGGTATAAGCATGAAAATAATTTAAAAGAAAACACACTTCTTTTCAAACATTTGGTAATTTTGACATATAGAGGAAACCCACAACATTTTTCTATTAATAACAAGGGGTCTTTAATATGTACCATCCCAGACAGGATAGCACGTACCACAGCCTTTAATATTTATAGTTGTGGCACACTGGCTGGAATAAAAAATAGCCCAATGGGCCCACAGTTGGCAATAAATTCCAAACTGACCGCACACTAAGCAAGCACTTTACCACTGGGCTATGTCTCACCCCTTGTCTCCAGGATGAGGTTTTTTAGTTTTCACAATTAAACCACTGATTTTTAATTAGAGAAACACAGCAAAGATAACCATCTTTAGTAAAAATGATGTTATTGATTAAAATCACAACCAATATTTTTAATTATATGGTATAAAAATAAATCCAGTATTTTTTTGTTTTTTAATAACCTGTAATCTGTGTTATGTCAGTTATGATTAGGACATTAAATAATCACAAGATTGGAAGTTGGAAGTAGGCAACTTAATTAGGAAAGAAAAACAAAAAACTGTGTGTAATAAGAAATATTGCAGTAACATTTGCATGTTATTGATGTTAAACATGCTCTTCTTAGTGCAGAGATGAAAGTGGGTTAAAACCAAAATCTTGAAATTTTAATATTGGTTGTTGGGCACTAAGATTTGCCCTAGGGTTAGGGTCTAAAATCACAATACTCAGTATCAGCTGAAACCATATTGTTTTAGACGGAGAATATGAACAATTTAAAAAAAAGAAGAAAAAAAAGAAACTCTTTACATATAATTAAAAAAATCTAGAATTTCAGATAAACCCCAAAACACTGTACAAATGATTAAAAATCCAAAATTTAAAAAAAAAAAAAAAAACACTGTACAGATGATTAAAACCCCAGAATTTGAGATAAACCTAGAAAGACTGTACAAATAATTACAATTTTTAAAAAGAATTCTGCACAATCCAGATATTTTTCATCTCTAAATGTAATCCTATACATGAAAGTCATTAAAAACACATTTTTCACACCACAAAAGGTCAGAACATGTGAATATAAAAATGGCAGCTATAAATTGCAGATGCAAAAAAAATGTATATACAAATTCAGTAGATAAGAAAAGATATTGATCATCAACATAGAAACAATTTTTTCACAATTAAAAAATGTGTAATACCGGTAATGAAAACAACAACAATGAAGAACTGTAATATATCATGAAAAGGATCAACAAAAGTGTTTTATCATACAACAATTATTACTTAAGAATACAGCATATTCAAATGACTGAAATAGACAAATTAAAATAATAGGCAAAGAATTTACAATGCAATTAAAAATTAAATTTTACCTGTTTCACAAACATAATAGATCAGTAATGACAAAAGCCATGAACAACTGTCATACGTCTTGCATAAACGATAAACAGAATCTACCAGTTTTACGCTAGAACTGTCACTGCTGAACAGTTCAGCAGACCAACCAACTGATACAGAAGAATTGAACTGTAGTCAATAACTGGTCAGTGTTCACAGAATCAAATGCTGGACACAGATGACAATAATCGACACAATCACACCAGAAGAAACAGAAGCCAGCCAAGAAGGAAGCTGATCATGCAGCTAGATCAACCTATTCCTAATCCCAAGGATGCACTATGCAACAATTTGTTCCTATCCACTCGCCCAGTGCACACAGATACACACACACAGAGCAGAGCCACATCGAATTCACAGTTTGAAGTCAATTTTAATGAGAAACTCCAGATGAGCGAAGCGTTGGGACAAACCTATTTGCCCGTCTGTACAGAAAGCAAGTATAACTGCATTAGAGGCCGGGCGGCACAGTGCGCTGCAGAAAGGCGTGTTGGTGTTTGGAGAGTGAATTAGTATTGATCGGACACACGAGGCAGCCCGGGAGAAGATCGAGTCAGGCCCACACGGCTGTGGGTTAATTTTGTAATACCGACTCCCGCAATTCCAGTTCACATTGTAACAGTAATGCTATAGCTGCACTTCACGGCTATTTCACGTCGGAGTAAACAGTCGTTTCCTTATAAATGAGAACTGTACAACAATAAAACAAAATATGAAGTGTATTTCCCCAGTGGTTAATTATCACTGAAAATCAATAAAATTCTTGTATTAGATTGTGGTGGTGGTGGTGTGTATATAAACAGAATAATTCAGCAACATTACAGATACTAAATGTAACTAACTGCTATGAAAAGTGTTGAAAATTTAATGAAGATATACTCATAGGCTATGCAGAACATTCATTGTCAGCATAAATTAAACTAATACATTAATGTTTTGGGTTTTTTTAATTGAAGAATATTTAAAAATAAAAATAAAAATTTAATTCAGAATTTCATATTTCTGCTGAAACAGAAGAATGCATTTTTTTAAAAGAAAAAGAATGCTTGGTGTGATGATATCAAATCACATTTTAGATGTAATAACTTCCTCTAATGACATGCAATAAATAAAGATTATTATACGAACTTGTATGTTGTACTGTGATTTTATGAAATGAGTGTCCGGATTTTTGTATTGCCTGAGCAAGACCAAACTCAAAATGTTTCAGCCACAAGTAGGAGGAGACAACAAAATGACATCATAATATTTCAAATGCACAGTCTGAGCTAGGACTGGAGAAGCAATGTCATGTTAGGACGTCGCTTCCCAAAATTATGTCATTACACTTGTTATTACATATGTGCTTCGTAAGATTATTATTAACTCAGTTATGTTGAACGATATGGATAATAATGAAAGTTAAAGTTTGTATTACCATTCTGTTATTTTGACATGTAATTTTAGTGATGAATCTCACTCACAACATTTTTCCATTGCAAGGGGTCTTTTGTATGCTCTAACCCAGAGAAAAGATAGCTCATATCATGGCCTTTGAAATATCAGTGAATTGGCTGGGATGGGGAAAACCCCAATCAAAGAATGTGTCCGCTGAAGTGATTCGATCCTACAATGTAAGCACCTCAGACAAGCTCTCTATAAAAAAGCTACTTTGTAGATTCCACCCCTAATGACATGATATCCACATTCAACATGCCCAGACACTTGGTAACAATAGTGAAATGTAATAATCACTTGCTGTGTGGTTACCTAATACATCTCTGGACGTTGCTGTATTACTGTTAGTCATGCAGCTACTTGACAAATGACAACGTATCTCAAACAGATAAGACATGTGAAAGCTCACCCCTATTAGAGTGATACATTCAAAATGTATATGTTCTGAACAAACACCAACAACACAGCACAGACATCTCTTACAATGACGGTCACCTGGCAGACAGTGAAGAACAAACAGCCGACTCCTAGTCAGCTAGTACAGTGGGTGTGGAGCGATGGGAAGAATGAATAACACAAACAACTATAATAAGTCCACCTGGTGTCCGCGGTCCAGTGTCTAAATCACGTTTTACAAACACCCATCCCGTCCAACACACACCAATCGAACCGCCGTCTGCCAGGATGATCCATAACTAGACAAATCTCACATCAATAAGTGAATAATGGTATGACACACATCCCTCCAATAGGTGCCACATACCTCCCATAGTTAGCATTTACCCCAGTCAACACATACCTCTATAGACAAGATAGTACATCTTACATAATCACCATATTCCCCCATTCATCACTTAAGCCATTAGCATCCATTTCCCCATAGTTACCACACACCCAAGAGTCATTACATCCCCTTAGTTACCAAATCTCCATATAGTCATGTCCCCCAGTTGCCAAACATCCATGTAATCATGCCCCCCAGTTTCCATACCCTCCCATTATAGTCACCATATCCCCCATTACCACCCTTCCATATACCCGGTATATTGGTCCAAAATATACCCC
>JAECMU010046621.1:0-12588 GCA_016106625.1 Dracogyra subfuscus | reverse complement strand
TACATATGACATTTGTAAAATTAAATATATATCCGTCACATGGGATACACCTACTAATAGCAGCTATTTTTCTACAAGTAAGATTCTTCGATCGCGAATTGTTCAATAATAATAATAATAATAATAATAATAATAATAAACAACTATGAGAAACGTAAATCCAGGCAGAAATATTAGCACCTGTTATTATGTTAAATCAGCAACTTCTGAGATAATGGTATGCTCCTCCTATGCAGTTTTTAAAGACCGGGATATCCATCTGATAGAAACGTTGTTCGATAAGGGCCCCGTTTTACGAAGCAATCTTAAGGTTAAGATCACCTCATGTGCATAATGTAGCAATGCACTTACGGTGATCTTAGCGCTAAGGTCGCTTCGTAAAACGGAGCCCAGGATTGAAACTTCCATGCACTCATGAAAGCCTTCGATTTGTTTTAATTGTTGACACCACGACGCCAGTTAGCGATATGATGTCTGATGCAATACCCTATTTGGTGAAGATTGTGTGCATTTTAAGTAAGCGATTAATGGCTGTAGGCTGTACTCATGTTACCGGTGATGCAGGATATGGTCACCTTTCGCGAACATCTGATATCATCACTGCTCTGACAGTGATAAATGATCGCATGCCATCACATATATATATATACAACTGAGCTCTATCCTGTGATGGGTTGGGTGTTCTACCTGGTTATGATAATGACAGTCCTCCTACTTGGCGGTGCAACAGAAACTAAAACAAACATCACGAATTTACTAGAAGAATGGCGGTCCTCCTAAGGACAAAGCTACTGAGTGATAATGCATCATGGAAGCAATGACAACTATGTTGAACATTCTTTCGACTCTGCCTTCTGCAGAGGTATGAATTTTATATGGTGAATACGATTTTGTCTTTCAGATGTAATATCGGAACTTTATCTGTCCCTGGGCAGATTTCTGGTGATACAAAGACCGGCGCCGGGACAGACTTGCTCGAAGCTCTTGTTGCGTATGAGCATGTAAATAGTGTGCCCGACCCGTACTGATCTGAACTTAACGTATCTAAGTTATTGCCTCGTTCGCCGAGGGGCGGGACATAGCTCAGTGGTACAGCGCTCGCTCGTTGCGTGGTCGGTCTGGGATCGATCCCCGTCGGTGGGCCTTTGGGCTATTTCTCGTCACAGGCAGTGCATCACAACTGGTATATCAAAGTCCGTGGTATGTGCTATCCTGTCTGTGGGATGGTACATATCAAAGATCCCTTATTGCTAAAGAGTAGCCCATGAAGTAGTGACAGCGGGTTTCCTCTCTTAATATATGTGTGGTCCTTAACCATATGTCTGACGTCAAATAACCGTAATTAAAATGTGTTGAAAGCGTCGTTAAATAAAACATTTCTTTCTTTCGTTCGCCGAAAAATTAACTATTTTTCATTGAAATGTTGGCCATGATCGTGGTAAAAATCACATTAAGGTGACATAGATTGACCATCGTGACCATTGTGACTGACGAGAATACCATCGTCTGGTCACGTGTATCGATTGTTAGTCTTCAGCAGTACAACAATAACTGATGACAGTCAGATAGAAAGTCAGTACTACGTCTACTGTTTCAGAGGATACGTCTCTACAGAGTATTAATATTTCAAAACGAAACTGTCAGTTTAATAATAATAAAACAAATATATCACATTACATATTTTTTACCAGTGAAAGAAATATAAGTATAATGTGTTTGTTATTTTTAATCTGCACACATTGTAAACTGAAATATCTCTTATGATACTGATTAACATCATGCGAACAATATTTTAGAAAGAGTTAATAATGAAAATTATGAGAAATAGTTCATGGTATTCAGGTATTTAGTTTTCTCGACGATATTATAAATATCTCACAGTACTGATAAACTGAAAGGAATTCTTGTGAATCGTGTTAGGAAATATGAGTAATTAGTTAGTTTTCATCTTTAGAAATTACATTTCACATTCCAGTGTAATACGAAACTTAAACTAATATATATATATATAATATATATATATACATACATATATATATATGACACTGTTGGTCGTTACTATGAACGACTGTTCCACTTAAGAACTAACGCAGATAAAGTGTCATGTGAGACCTTTAATTCTGAAGTGATTAGTAATCTTCATATATCTAAAATATGTAATCCATAAATGTTCTGTCCTCAATGCTTTTGATTCTAATTCCATGTAAAATGATAGCAAGCTTGCCCTGGTGCTTATAAAGTTTTTGGAATATAATAGAACAGAATAGATGTTTAACAACACCCGAACATGAAAAATACATCGGCTGTTGGGTGTCAAACTATGATATATGCAAATATTAAGTGATGATCAACAACAATATAAAAATGCAACTGTTAAAGAAACAGACCCTAATTTTTAAACACTACAACGTATGTTTCAGTATTAAATCCTTTTGGGGTAATTTAAATTAGAAATACTTAAATTGTATTATTTAGAATATTAATGTTCGTACATCTGAAGTGGTTGTGGTCATTCTGAGGTTTGCAATATCCTTAAAAAATAATAATAATAATAAATAAATAAAATATATATACAGTTGAGTATTGTAAATTCAAGACCCTAATGTTTGACTTGATGGGAAGGGCCATACTTTGAAACTGACAACAATATAAATGTTACTTACCTGTACATAAATATGTTTATAGTAAAGTCAAACGAAAACAAAGTCCACTGCAACACTTCTGATATATTAAACATTGCTCCAAACACACTCCCCCTAAAACAAATGGCGTCCTGTTAGAGTATTGTAAAGTCGAGAGTAAACACAGTGTTTCTTCGTCATATTCAATTGAGGCCACTTAAAAGAAATGTTTTGTTTCTGAAGCATTTCATTACACTTCTTTGTATTAAAACACCCTTAATTTTTAACCAACTGATAAAAAGGACAGTAAAATTTATAAAACAATGAATAATGAAACATGAACTTTAAAATGGTAAACTCTGTGGAAAAGCTCAAAATCTGACGTGGGTATACTCCGTCTTCCGGAATGCTGACTGAAGATTTTCTGCAGACAGTGCCCTTGAATATGATTTACAAGCCAAGCTAAAAATATCATATCGAGTTACCGTTGCTGGTATTTCTCTTATCAGTTTATGACATTCGTTATTGTAGATTTTTTTGCAGTATGTGAGATGTGTGTGCAGGAAGAATGAACATGATGATATCATTTTCTTTTGCCCAGTTAACAAGATCAATGGACATATGACTTTTATGTCCATCAAGTAGTAATAGCAGATGTTGCCCAGGCTCTCTGCAAGGAATATATTTAATACAATGTTGCTGTAGATATGTGCGTTTGACCAGCCGGTTTGTGACATGTCTCCAGAAGCACATGGGCTAGCATTCTTCATCAGATCAGGTATGAGTCGTACACCAGCAAATACAAAGTATGGTGGAATGGCCATGCCACTGGCACTACCACAGCCTATGATTGTTGTCATCTTGGATTTACCAGTGGTGACACACTGTGGGTAATAGTCCCTTCCCCCAACAATGTAAGGAGGGGTTACGGTATGGTTTTGGGAAATATTTCTATCTACATTAAAAATCAGATGAGGTTTATCATTCAGATTGTATTTTGTGAGGACTTTTTCTAGTTGATCGAAATAGGCCTCAACTTTAAACACAGACGCGCTTTTGGCTCTCTGAAATTTCAAAGCCCTTGGCTTTACTACATGCATTTCTGGCCACCTTTTTATGAAACCATTAAACCAGTTTAATGTAAGCGGTTTGTTTTGAGGCCTCTTTTGAAGAACAGTCGCATAGTCTGAAACAATGTCTACTACTTCTTGTCTGGTGTAACCATAGCCATATTTTGCAACATCCTGCAAATGCTGTACCAGTTTTGCCTCTTCATCTAATGTTAGTACTGGTGTTCTTCCCATAACAGTACAGTCAATATGAATTCTGCCATCTACCCTGTCTCTGAGGGTAGTTTGGGGAATACCATATCGTTTGGCGGCTGTTAATACCGGTAAGTTTTCATCTTTCACTGCTAAGTAAGCATTTGTTAAACTGGATGGCGAGTATGACCTATATCCTGTGTTTTGTTTATGTGGATTGATCAGTAAAAAAAAAAGCAAATGCCGTAGAAAGTTTTATTTTTATATTTTTTAATTATCTCAATTTATTACAATATCAGATAAATTATCTAAATTGATAAAGGCTTTTAGTAGTCAGTATTTAAAAATCATTAAAAAATAAAATTTCTGGCATTAGAACACACTCTCAAGTAATCTGTCAGTGCTTTATTTGCGGTTTATTTGATAAGACCCCCACCTGTGTTAGTACCCATTTAATTACTTAATTGTGGTCTTACAGAGTCCGTCCCAATGTATCACGTGACCGAAAGCTGTAATTTTTGCCATCCAACCTAAACTATTTTTGTCTACTTCCGTATTTTTTTTATAATGCTGGGTTTCGTTTGCGGGTTGAAAACCGGAATTAGTGAAAATAGTTAAAAAGTAGGTAAACAAACGTTTTGTTCTAGTTATACCTGTTTGAATCGCATTATTTCACAGAAAAATTGTTTGTAACGTCTTGGTTGCTCGTCTGACAGTTTATTAGAAGAAAAACAAACGGTTGAAACGCGAGCGTGCTCCTGATTTTTACGAAAATCGCCGAGTCTCGAACTTACAATACTCTCGATTTTACAATACTCGACCATATATATCCTTAAATGCATTTTTTTTCTTCATAATTAACAAAACGTCTGCGAAGTAATGGTTATTAAGACAAGTGTTTACTTTTGACGGCATTTTCCTGTTTCAACATCAGACTTTAGCTTCTCGGTGTTATGACCTTATCCAAATGTTTTTCGCAGATTTGTAGATTAACTAAACTTCAGAATCTATTTTCTCGGGGGAAAACTATGATATGTCTTAAAATTAAAACACAGTGTAAAGAACTGTGCACGAAAACCCCAACGAATATCAAAGATAAATAAAATTAAAATGTACAATGAAAGGCAGTATCGTGAACAAATTGCTATAAAGGTTCTGTGATGGAATCGAAATGATTCCATCACATTTACCCGACCAAATATATATTTATTTATTACAAATATATTTGTAAAAAGTTACATATTAAATATGTTTTCTTGTTTAGAATATTAGTGTCAGTATATTTAATGTATTTTTGGTCATCTCAATATTTGTAAGAAGCCCAAACTGGACTTTGTCTTCAAATAATTTCGTACGTACGAAAAAACAATAGAACTAAGATGACATTTAACTTTGTTCAACTATTAGAACGATCAGAAACACGTTTAATATACAGCCACGGATGTTTTATGCAGCAAAATATATTTGATATTTAATTACAATCGCTAAACAGTCTCTGTTAGTCGATAACATCTGAAAAAGTGCAGCAAACTCAGGAATGTCCCTTTAACCTAACGAGCTAACCACTGAATGTTTTTCCACTCTATAACGATAATACCAGTACTGATTATTTTCGAAATAAAATGCCTTTGTTAGGTATGATGCACGCGGAAAAATCATTTAGCGGTCTGGTATTAAGAAAAGGTCATCACCAAATGGATTTCTTTGAAGGAGTAGTTGGAAAGCCATACATTAAGACATTAAAGGTACGCTTCTACTTGAACTACTATACTGGTACCTGGAGATCGATCGCGTGCTTTTTATAACATTTAGGCTTGTGTTAGGTTAATTATATTATAATTATAATACGTCTGTTAGTTTTCAAATTATGAAGCAAAAATGAAAAATGTGCGCGCGTCTTTATAAGATGTTAAAGCTACCACAAACACTAGAACAAGTTATAATTTCAAACACAAACATTAGTAGGAACAGATAGAAATCTAGACATACATGGATTCGATGGATGGATGAATGGATGGATGGATGGATGGATAAATATAGATAGATAGACATATATGTCTAGCAGTTGACCGATCGACTGATCTGTATGTCTGTCTGTCGATCTGTCGGTCTACCTATCCGATATATCTGACTGTTGTTTGTCAGTCTGTCCATCTGTATATTTATCTATCCGATCGATCGATGTATCCATCAGTAAATCTATATTTGTCGTCTAGATATATAGAGAGAAGGGAGAGGGAGGGAAAACACACACACACACACACACAGAAAGAAAGAGAGAGAGAGAGAGAGAGAGAGAGAGAGAGAGAGAGAGAGAGAGAGAGAGGGTGTGGGGGAAGGGGGGTGAGGGAAAAAGGAAAGAGCAGCGAATGCATGAGGCATTTTTTTTTTTAAACCGTTAATAATTTAACTGAAACGTCATAGCTGTTCCATCACTGTCACGAGTTCGTTATTTCTAGCATTGTGCGCACTTATTAAAGACAAAACAAGGAACTACCAACACCATGGTAATGTATTTTTGACTTGATACACATTACTTGTTTTTCTGAGAAGAGACTATCCATCTTGCAGCGAGACGAAACGTCCAAGAGATACAGAGGACCGGATATCTCATGTATCTTGGCGTCATACTCGTGACTGTTAATATACTTTAAAGCAACACTTCAATTAGTATATTGTTATTTTCGTGTTTGTACACATCTCATCTATTTGGACTGTCAATGAGTTAATGATTAGTACGAGCGAAGTTGGCGTAGTGCCTTACACCTACCCATCGAAGAAGAAGAAGGAAATGTTTTATTTAACGACGCACTCAACACATTTAATTTACGGTTATATGGCGTCAGACATATGGTTAAGGACCACACAGAATTTGAGAGGAAACCCGCTGTCGCCACTTCATGGGCTACTCTTTCCGATTGGGCAGCAAGGGATCTTTTATTTGCGCCTCCCACAGACAGGATAGCACAAACCATGGCCTTTGTTGAACCAGTTATGGATCACTGGTCGGTGCAAATGGTTTACACCTACCCATTGAGCCTTGCAGAGCACTCAATCAGGGTTTGGAGTCGGTATCTGGATTAAAAGTCCCATGCCTCGACTGAGATCCGAACCCAGTACCTACCAGCCTGTAGACCGCTACGCCACCGAGGCCGGTCCCTACCCATCGAGTCGTTGATACAAGGACGGGCTGAAAGGAGCAAACCAGAGGGACCGGCAGCCGAAGAGACTGAAACGCTCCTTTTTAACTACGTAGTTTTTTTGTGTTTTTTTTATTTTTTTTTATTTTTTTTTAGAATTTTAATTTTAATAATGCTAAAGTTTCATTGAAGTGTCCAGGTGCCCAGGTGTCCAGGTGCCCATTTGCCCTTGGTTCTCACCCCAAAATACCCCTGCGCGTGCTGTAACCTCACCTTGGTACAGGGGTGTAACATTCTCTTTGAGAATGGCCAATACAGCACAAATTAAAGTTTAGAGTAAAATTCAGTATCCGTAAAATTCGTATTTGTATTTTTGCACAGTTCTTTACACTGTTTTTGTTTCAACCTTGAATTTTTATATTGATGTTGATCATCACTTTATTTATTTTTATCCTGCAACCAGTGTTCCTACTGGCCTGTTATGATGACCTGTTAAAGCAAAGTCATAACACGTCACGTACAAAGGGAACTAGCATGTTGTGAGGTCACGTACAAACGTTACCGAAAGGTTTAAGGAAATTGCTGGTACAAGTTTGTTAAAACAGTGATAAAAATACTTGTCCACTCCAAAATTTGTTAGGTTGCAGGATAAAGATAATAACCAGTTAATGACGCTTGATATCGGCTTTATCCTGTTCAGGACGAATGCGAAATTTCTCTATGCATTACCATAGTTTGACACCCAATAGCAGATGTATTTTTCGTGCTGGGGTGTCGTTAAACATTCCTTCCTTCCTTGCTTCACCCCAAAATAATTCCTCGCTTCACCCATGGACGGGCTGCAGGGAACAGACCGCAGAGACCGGCCACCAAAAACATTAAAGTCTCCCCTTTTGGGCTAATTTCTTCTTCTGTTTTATTTTTTGATATTTGTTTTTACAATTTTCATTTTACAAATGCTAAAGTTTCATTGAAGTGTCCAGGTGCTCGTTTGACCTTGGTCCTCGCCCCAAACTAATTCCTCAGTCTACCCTTGATACAGCAAAGGTGTTCCCTAAAACAGCGTGCCTAAAACATAAAAAGCACATAATACGAGTATGGAGAACAATGGATGCATGCATATTGTACAAGAGAAATTGCCCAGGATAATTCAAATGGCTATGGCAACATACACCTTTGAGGTACTGTTTCAGGCATTTGGGAAATCGCAGCTTATCCTTCTTCATGGTGTAGTTGAGTCTATGGGTTCTTTCTCTGCACAAGACTCACGGGGATGTCTTGACAAGGTTACAATTACTCCGGTATATCACTGTTGTCTATAGGAGTACGGATAGTGTCCATACAAGAGGACGGCCACACTCAAGACTGACTTCACAAATCTATACCCACTGAAGACAGAACTATTTGTCAAAACAGTTATTATAAATAATTATCAGGTGCTTGTAAAGGTTGTGCATATCCTGTTCTTCATGATCGCAGATTATAGTCTAACCATTTTTGTTTACAATGAATCTTGTCAAGAAATAGCCTCCAGTTGTCTATTACAGAACTATCTGAAAATGTCCAGAAGTCCTCGAATATCAAAACAGTGATGAGATTGTGTACCAGAATGACACTGCGTTATTTGAAATCGTCGTGCAAGGAACCTTCCGGAAGTTGTAGTATGTAGGCACCAAAAGCTTTAGCAGAAGGTATATTGCTTGACAAAGAATGAAAACCAATTTCGACAAATTCACCCTTCGACTCAGTACAGCGCTCGTTTTAGGTACGACAGGTCATGAGATCTATTGACCACGATATGTACCACACAAATCATTGATTAAAAAAAAAAAACCTTTCAAGTATGTCTGGTATGATGACTGATAAAATAGAATGTATCAGTGGAATCACCATACGTCAATTCATACATTATTATCGTTATAAATACTTTGGACCGGCCTCGGTGGCGTCGTGGCTAGGCCATCGGTCTACAGGCTGGTAGGTACTGGGTTCGGATCCCAGTCGACGCATGGGAGTTTTAAATCTAGATACCGACTCCACACCATGCGTGAGTGCTCCGCAAGGCTCAATGGGTAGGTGTAAACCATTTGCACCGACCAGTGATCCATAACTGGCTCAACAAAGGCCATGGTTTGTGCTATCCTGCCTGTGGGAAGCGCAAATATAAGATCCCTTGCTACTAATCGGAAAGAGTAGCCCATGAAGTGGCGACAGCGGATATTTTCTTTTCAAAATCTGTGTGGTCCTTAACCATATGTCTGACGCCATATAACCGTAAATTAAATGTGTTGAGTGCGTCCTTAAATAAAACATTTCCTTCTTCTTCTTCGATGGGTAGGTATAAGGCCACTACGGATTTCCTATCAAAATCTGTGTGGTCCTTAACCATATGTCTGACGCCATATAACCGTAAATACAATGTGTTAAGTGCGTCATTAAATAAAGCATTTCTTTCTTTTTTATATAAATACTTTAGATGTACCTGAACTTTGAGCTGTGAACATTAAAAACAACCTCTTCGGGCCTCTAAATAACTTAATTGTCTACTTTAATCTAGTTAGTGAACTTTGTAATAGAGCTTATTGAAACAATTAATTTCCTATACAATAACACCGAATCTTAGGGCGGCATTACAACATTGTAAGAGTTTTGGCGAACTTTTACATAAATCCGAAACGTCTATCTTTAAAATATTTTGAGAGATTTATGACGCTCATATTTGTCTTATTAATGTACATATCTGAAAATAGTGAAATGTCAGGTAATGGTATCGTTCCATACTTAATTGAGACCTTAGATCTATCATTATGAGCAGGGGAAAAAACCACAGTATATTAAAGGATTCATAATCAAAGGCGATACCTGACCAATCTCAAGAACATAAGCTATAATATTGCTTAATTAAAGCACATAATGTGTGTGGGCAACGTCGGTGTGATATCGGTTACCTATAATCGTTAATATATAAATGCACCAGGGTGTTTTGGCTGTTACAATGTGTAGCATATAATGGACCAGGTTATAGTCTCTGGGGATATAAACCTGTTGGCTTGGTTCCTGTTTCGTTTCACGTCCATTCTAGACAAACTGGTTTAAGCTTAAGACAATTGTGAGATGGTTTCCATCGTATTGCTTACGTCATCGCTCTTTCTTATTGGAGGTAAGTAGTAATATTTCTTAGTAATGGTAATTCACTGTGTTGAAAAGAAATCGAATTAGTTCCCATTCGTTTTTTTTAGAAAAAATACAAGATATGTTGACACAGAATAAAGAATAGCGAGGCATGCCTAGTTGAAACCGGACGTTGGAATAATATCCTATGGGAAGATAGAATATGTAAATTGTGTGATATCAATGAAATTGGAGACGAATTTCATTATTTGTTCAAATGTAATTATTTTGAAAATGCTAGGAAACAACTTTTACAACCTTATTATTATAAACGACCTAGTTCATATAAATTCAGTCAGCTTATGAATAATAAAAGAATAGGCACACTGAAGAAGTTAGCAAGCTTTATAAATGGTATTACAAAGGTTTTGAAACGCCCACGACCACATGCATTTTAAGTCTCAAACTTTTTAAGAGTATCTAAAACATATTTAGCCCCTCTCTGTATATCTATATTCCCATACACAACTGCATTCAGAGTTTAAGCTAAAATGAAATATGTGAATATTTAAGTATAAAATTGGTATAAAGCTAAATTCAAAACACAGTTGTTATATCCATTAATTGTCAGTTTTGTATAATTATTTATCCTGTTCGGTGAATCAAAATCGCAACTGAACATATTTGTTCTATATAAATACATAGCAAGTAGATTTCATTATCCAGCTTAAACACTGTACAATTTTTATGTGCATAATATGTCATATCTGGTACCGTATATTTTAATATGAATGCTTTCTACTTATTATTTATACAAGCCTCCTGTAAACCATCCTGTCACATATATGTATTATATTTTGTACAATCCTCATATGCCGTTGCTGAACGGCCTAAGTGAATAAAATGTTCTGTTCTGTTCTGTTCTGAAGAAGCAAGTGAAGATTAAAGATTAGAGGCTAACTAATGGACTGAGATGGAGAGCATCAAGTAGACCGTGTCCAGATGGGTTCGGGGGCATGATCATTACAAATGTTGATATATGCAACAAGTTTAAAGGGACATACCCTAGTTTCAGTACATGAAAATTAACATTAAGTTTAGTTTAATTTACAAACCTGTAACACATTTTGATAAAGTTACAACTGAGTGAAACATGAGTCTTTGACTTTGAAATGGTGAAATACCCTCTAAAATAGAATAAAACTCGACTACATAACTGTTACTTCTCAGAGGCACGTGCCTTTTTAAAAATATGAGAAATGCATTTTGTGATATTAAAAAACATCAGGATGACCAAAAATACTTCGAATGTACGGAAATAGATACTTTAAACAATAAACTTTAAGTAAAGTATGATTTCAGTTATCAAAAAATGCCTCTAATAGTCAAAACTATGTCTTAGTGTTTAAAAACTAGGGTATGTCCCTTTAATGGATTTTCCCACGATGTATATATAAACAAAAACTGCGTACATATGACAACACTGACAATAAAAAAAAATGGCCACGGCAAAAAAAGAAAGAAAAAAAAGAAGAAAAAAAAAGAAGTCAATAGATCACTAAGAGTTTCATGCCGCGGAAAACTTAAAAGACCGCGGCAATTTCCTGGAATACGTAATATGATATTCTTAAAATGACATATACATCCTCTCCTCACTATAAATAAGATCATCTACTAAAGTAAAGTAAAATATACTTGTTTTAACACACACACACACACACACACACACACACACACACACACACACACACACACACACACACACACACACACACACACACATATACAAATGTTTTCACTGTTATCGCTTATCATACAACGTTTCGCAATATTTTAATACTGTGTAACAACACACAAAAAAGTGTAATAGTGCTTCGCTTCTCAATGACGACGATGTTGACGACTATGACCAAAGAATATCAAAGAAAATTCTTCTGAGTAATCTTTTCTGAATTATTATATAAAAAAGAATACTTGAGATTGCACCTTTAATAATATGCAATGTAATTATTTCGTAACATTTCAGCATCCTTCGTCTCCACGTGCATCTGTTTAACAAGCAACCAGCGGAGAGAGATCGTTGACGTGCACAACGCTTTAAGGCGCTCCATGGTGAAACAATTCGGAATTTCGAATATGAATAAGTTAGTAAGTACAATTATATAAGACACTCTGTGGTGAAACAAATCGGAACTTCAAATATGAATAAGTTAGTAAGTACAGCTATGAAAGACGTTCACGGTGAAACAATTCGGAATTTCAAATATGAATAAGTTAGTAAGTACAGTTATATAAGGCGTTCCATGGTGAAACAATTCAGAACTACAAATATGAATAAGTTAGAAAGTACAGTTATATAAGGCGTTCCATGGTGAAACAATTCAGAACTACAAATATGAATAAGTTAGTAAGTACAGTTATATAAGGCGCTCCATGGTGAAACAATTCAGAACT
>JAECMU010046564.1:1644-22303 GCA_016106625.1 Dracogyra subfuscus | reverse complement strand
GCTACGGCCCTGCTGGTCTGCATCCCGACCCTATTAATACCTAATATAGTGAGTTATTTCGCAGTCTTGTTTCCGAAAACTAAATTTCGTTTTCACATTTTTTCAAAGATTTTAATTAAATTACATAATAAGTAATATATAATATATTAATTGCAATCATTGCGTGTCAAAAGCTCGTGACTAGTAAACATTATTTTCCTCGGAATATAAATATGATACGAAATGGCAGCTCGTTTACTATCGTATAATTATATCGTATTTCCGCGTTGTATAAATCACGCGCGTGTTTGCGATTAACGGCCGTTATGAGTTACTAAAATGAACGTGGTGCTGGTAATGCTTGGCATACACCTAACGATTAACGCCGACTTGATAATCGCGTCGCGTTAATTGATTGCGCAGGGCAAAAACGACTAATTTTGCCCAGATTGGACAGTCGTGTTGAGTATGCAGGTGTACATTTCAGACTAATGCCGATTCGACAGTGGAGCCGGTGGTCATCGGTGGGTATGTGCCAAGCATAACTAGTTAATGAAACGAATAATATAAAATTTAAAATTGGGAATGAATGAATGTTTAACGACACCCCAGCACGAAAAATAAAATTGGGAAAGGCAAACCATATTCTTAACGATATATTAACTATAGCTGTCTTCGTCACACAGGCTACTCTTATTCAGCAAGCAGCAACGGGTCTTTTGTAGACATTGCTTGGGTTAAAAATTAACCTAATCATTCTTCATGGAAACCGGCCTCGGTGATGTGTGTAAAGAACTTAATTGGAAGTTCTGCTACGACGGACCTACAACGCTTAAGCACTAAGATTAAGGATATCGCTACGTCAGGTATATGGTTTAGAGATGCTATCACATATGGTGATATATTGGTGTCAATGAGTGTGTCAAATCAGTTGGGGTGTGGGGATATTCATCAGACGTGGCTGGTTCATTTACAAGTGAAATAGTCAGACAGCGAACCACTAAACCCCAAATTAGGGTATTACCTTTATTTGTGTGCTGATTATACTTGTTTAGGACATCTATTTCACAGATCTGAAGGATAATATCGTGTCTCAGTAATAGATACAAAATTAGAAAGGATTCGTGACAAATGTTCCGGTAATTAAGTTTTTAAATGTTTTCTAGATCACTGACTTGTTGGCCTAAATTATTTGGAGTCACCCTTCCGAGTAAGTGGGCGTGGTGCACAAAGTGCCCTTACTCAAAATGGCCTCCGTTGTAAATCTTTACTAATTATTAAAAGGGACGTACAATCTCTTGTTGCTTCAAACCTGGCAGGATGTTAGACACACATAGTGGAAACCATAAACGGTAATAAAGTTTGATATTTGAATATGTGGGCATGGCCAATATAGGTTTATTTTCAAAATGGCCACCTTGATCGGTTCTCTGCATATTCCGTCAAGTGTCATATACTAAATTGTGTATATACGCAATGTATTGTGATTCAGCTAATATATATATATTAAGTAAGTGTTTAGACTATTTGTTCTAAAGAACGACGGCCATTTTGGAAGATGACAATGCCCGTAGTTGGCTGCCTTCTTGCATCAAATTTTGTAAACTAAATACAAATGTATGAGTAAACTGAATTTGGTTCTTCAAGTGTGTTTGTTTATAATTATATGTGATGCATACTGCATACACTAAACATCGCATGTTAAAAATGATGATATAATGACTTTCGAGAAATATCGATTTTCTCTGCCGGAGTAAAAGGCCTATGACAAAACAAAGCTTTAAATAGAAACAGTGATAAATGTTACTAGTACATTATTGAATTATATCACATGGATAATATATCTTTGTTATAACATGTCAAATGCAAATTGTTGTGGAGGTTTGGTTGTATTGTTGTGTTTGATTTTTTGTGGGTTTCTTGTTCCGAAAAGATGGTTCATTAACCGATTCATTTCGGGTGTCACTTGCGCTGTATAGCCATGTCCCAAAAGGTCGATGCATAATATTACAAAATAACGTGGACAAAATACAGCCAGAAGGCTTACCATTAAACATAAATATTGTTTTAATTCTTCACCATTTCCTAACGTGAATATGTGAACCATAACGTGTGTCACAATTAGGAACTATAGTGGATGATGATGAATGAACTCTCACCCGGAAGTGATCTGTGTAGTGAGACCTAATCTCGAAACGTTTTATGGAGTTTGCATCTGCGTTATATACAATATAAAATTAACATAAATAACGCTTCCGCCGAGGTGTTTCAATCCTGCGTCTCAAAAACGTCAGTCGAGTTAGACCCAGCACCATTGTGAAGTAGCGCAGCACATTGCGTGAAGGAGCGGCTGTCGACGGTCGTTAAGATCCACATGAAGCACCTGACCCCACGGCTTGTAATCTAATAATACATCACATACTGACTCGTGTGCACGAAAAGTATTGAGGGGTGGGGGTGGGGGGATTGTCCGGTTGTGAGAACGAGGATTAATTTCAGCCGTCTTGGGACGGGGATACGTTTAAATAGAACCCAGTTGTGCATTATCTCAACAATTTTAAGAAAGAAAGGAATGTATGCTCAGTGTTACTATTGAAGTGAAGCAAAGGGGAGACACTGCTGCCCTTTAAACTGAAAATCACAAGCAATATGTGCGATTGTTAACGACTCGCTATTCAATGTACGGTGTGTCATCCTCTTGGGAATAACAGAGAATGTCAACGGGTCTTCACGCTCATAACCTGATTCATAAAAGGTCTTTGATGTTTGGCTTCTGACTCTGGTTAACACTCGTGTGATGATTGGAAGATCCCGAGGTACTGGATGCGTCCTAAACACCCTGCGGCTTAGCTCGTCACATGCATGTTATATAGAGTTCAGACACGTCGACCAGGCAGTCCAGTCGATTCTCTGGGTGCCTAGTTTTTGCAGAAAGGCATTCACAGTTTGTGTTCAACTACTGCATCATCTGCGAAACGTTATCCACGAGTTCGACACACACGTTTACGGCCATTTTAAACTGGCAGGTTGAATCTGCTTTCGTTGGTAAAGAGGACAGAATACCACTGACGTTGACTGCAGCGCCCATGCTGCCCACACCAGTGGCACCTTGCTGTCTTCCGTCGTGCAATGAATTGTGAGCGTCATGCTTGGATGAAGCCCTAATTCCCGTAAATGACCACAAAGTATGATTATACTAACGTTAACGTTGTGAGCGTTCATAAAGTCATGATGTAAATCAGAAATAGAAGGTTGTTTTGTTTAACGACACCACTAGAGCACATTCATTACTAATCATCAGCTGTTTGGTAATGTTGACATAGTCTTAGAGAGGAAACCCGCTACATTGTTCCATTAGTAGCAAGGGATCTTTTATATGCATCATCCCACAGACAGGATAGCATATACCAGTTGTGGTGAAATATGACGTAAATTGAAGTGGTTGCCAGTAGATTCCGATAGGTCTGGATGCAGATGTGTCTGTGTTGTAGTTAAAGGGACATTCCTGAGTTTGTTGCATTGTAAGATGGTTCCGACTAATAAAATATTTCTTTGATCTGGGGCGGATCCAGTTTTTCTGATGAGGGGTGTCCAAGACAAAAAGGGCACCATAACATTATGAAAAGGCACTAAGGAAATATTGCACACGGTTCACATGGACCATAATATAACAGTGCTACAACAGGGACGCTGGCATAATAATAATAATTTAAAAAAAACTAAATACATTTGTGAAAAACCCTAAAAATCCTAATTAAAAGGGGCACTTCTCAAATTTGAGGGGGGTCCGGACTCCTTGGAACCCCTCTAGATCCGCCCCAGATGATTAAACTTACATATTAAATATATTTTCTTGTTTAGAATATCAGTGTCTGCATATTCAATGTGTTTCTGGTCATCTTAATATTTGTAAGAAGCCCAAACTGGATTTTGTCTTCAAATAATTTCGTACGTACGAAAAAATTGTTTTTAGGAAATAATATGAAAATTAACCTAGTACAAATATTACAACGATCAGAAACACGTTTAATATACAGCCACTAATATTCTAAACAAGAAAATATATTTAATATGTAAGTTTAATCATTGAAATATTATATTAGTCGATATCATCTTAAAATATTGCATCAAACTCGGGAATGTCCCTTTAACCGACATTCCGTTGACTGAGTCTAACTTTCATGCGACCTGTTGCATTGCCTAAACAGTAGTCAGAAGACACTCATTGTCAACTGAAGCGTACTGCATGTGTGGATGGAGATCAAGCACAATGTTTTACCCGTCGTGAGAATGCATAGTACATGAGTGCGTTCGGGGTAAAACGTCTGTGGGATGATCATGTATACGTGATTTTACATACAGTTTACCATTTTGTTTTATACTCTAACGGATGTGACGCTGCTTTTATTAAAAACCTGAATGTTTGTAGGAAATCTTCTAGGAGCCCAATCCATAAAAAGCTTGCACTCCTTGTTTCGTGGTCAATGTGTTCGACAGGCATCTTTAACATCTTTAGTGTTAAACATATGAGTGGCCCTTTAACAGCTGAGTATAGTACGGTGAAAACAAAGAACCGCTTTAGCCTACACACGTAATATGAATTGCTTCGATTTAAGGTGCAAGGCAGTTCATACGATATGTGCTTTATTTAAAGGGACGTACCATAGTTTTAAACATCAAGGCACATTTGTCACTATTAGATCCCGTTTATGATCACTGAAATCAAAGATTACTTCTATGTTATAGTTCAGATTATCAATGTCCGTACAACCGAGGTGTTTCTTGTCATCCTGGTGTTTCTAATGCCTTAGAATGCATTTTTATTCCATACTTGTAAAAACGCACGTGCGTCTGAGAAACAACGGTTATGGAGTCGCGTTTTAATCTATTTGTAAGGGTGTTTCAACGTCACAGACTCTTGTTGCGCTTTGTTGTATTCAAATGTGTTACGGGTTTATAAATTAACCAAACTTAGTGTCCATTTTTACGGGTTGAAACTAGGGTCTAGGTAAAACATATGTCTTAGTGTTTACAAACTAGGTTCTGTCTCTTTAAGGATTGTCTGTTGTTTTCTTTTACGTTTCATGTTGTGGCAGCTCTCTGTTAATGTTTCACATATAACGTGTTCTTAACGAATGGTATTCTCGACACAAGGCCGCAGATAGTATTTAATTTAAATAGTGGAGGGCACATGATTTTTTAGAACGAACGAACATGGAAGGCGCAACATACTAGTGGGTTCGAGGCTTGCTCCCCAGGGAATGTTAACATCTAGTGGATCTGAATACCATTATGAAGCCATTCAAGAAAGTTACATACTTAAAACATTAATATGAACAACCAGCCATTTTCTTTGGTGTTTTTAGCGAGCAATAACCCTCCTTGCCCCTCCCCCTCCCCTGCTAGTTATGGACCTGGGACATCGGGTTAGAACACGGATAATGTCTCATCTTTAAGACGACATTGTCAGCCAGATTGGTCTGTCTGATATTGACTTTTATTAGTTTGAAGCATGCAGGTTCTTTTGATCATTCGCGCTCTGATGACTATGGTGAACTTCAGTCACTGTTGATGCCATTGTGTCCCAGATATGATGCGTACTGCCAATTCAAAAAGAGGATCATGAATGAATGAATGAATGTTTAACGACACCCCAGCACGACAACTACATCGGCTATTGGGCGTCAAAGTATGGTGATGCAAACAAATAAGTGATGATCAACATCAATACAACAATTGTGCAAAAGCACAAATATCTCAGAGTAGATTTTTTTCTTTCTGAGAATTCAGCAATAAATTTATTTGTCTAGAAACAATTTGATTTGTTTTATGACTATTCTTTTCCACATCAATGTGTTTTGGTAGATGGTCAAGCAGTTCATTCTAACTGGGTAACTGATCGAGTTTCAGTGTACCAGCAAATCGGCAAAAAGCCTCGAGGATTATTCATATTAACAGCAGTTTGACCACTCGTTCTTGGATAGTAGTATTGTTACAGGTGAACACAGGATACAGGAAACTGAGTTGTCTTCTGTGAAGCTCTGCATATATGGGTTATGATCCAAGGAGGAGATGGAGTACACCAATCACAGTCCATTGTGTTAGAGACTGGAACATTTGTAGACTACTGTGATGGAATCTCCTTAAGCTCTCCAAATCTGCAACACCCCAAGCGAAACTAGTCGTGGTATAACATATGCTTCATAAATCTTATATGATATTCTTTGGTTGATACACACCATATCTTGTACCATGTAGGCCAGTATTAATGAGACTATACATTGTTCTTCTTGCCCTAATACTAATACGCTCACTAATGTTTAAACCGGATGTGACGCTGCTTGTATTAAAAACCCGAATGTTTTGTAGGAAACCTTCTAGGAACCCAATCCATAAACGCTTGCATTCCTTGTTTCGTGGTTAATGTGTTCGACGGGCATCTTTAACATATTTAGTGTTAAACATATTACTCTTTAACAGCTGAGTATAGTACGGTGAGAACAATGAATTGCTTTAGCCTACACACCTAGTATGAATTGCTTCGATTTAAGGTGCAAGTCGGTTCATACGATCTGATCTGTGCTTCATTTAAGGAGTGTCTGGATTTGTTTCAAGCAGGAGCTGGAGTATGTGACAGTCCTATGTGGTAGAGACTGGAACATTCGTAGACTATTGGAAGGGAATCTTCTTAAGCTCTCCAAATCTGACTTAATCGGCTGTAGCACCTCAAGCGAAACAAGAGTCGCGGTAGTACATATGCTTGATAAATCTTATATGATATTTTTTGGTCCACACACACCATATTTTGTACCCTGTAGGTCCGTATTAATGAGACTATACATTGTTCTTCTTGCCAAACTAATACGCTCACTAATGTTTAAATTAGATTCACTGGAAGTCGCACGAATTAATCCCAAGTGGATTTTCTGTTCCCTAGCACTTAATTCATTACCATCTGTAGTCCAGTATTCTGTACTGTTAGTTTTGACATTAGTAATTACATTGTTTTCACTTGGTTTTAACATGTAGCGGTGTTGGTTTGAATATCTACCGGCTACATGCATCATTAATTGCAATTCACTTTGATTGTCTGGTGACAATGCGACATCGTCAGCACATATAGGGCATCCAGCGTACGGAGTATCAATGTGGAAACCAATACTATTCCGTTTTACGGATGGACCAATGGATGATGTTATATCAGGCCTCAGACCACAATTAATTACACTATGTTTTCTGATATAGTCCCAGTGGCGGTAGCACTTTTATTAATTTCACCAAGCCATTGGCATTTCATAACAAACCTTACCTGAATGGGGCCAATGGACGCACAAAAGGACGATCCCTGTTGTCCAGCTCTGTTTCACATTATATCAATGTGAGCTAGGGGATCGAATCGTACCCATTTCTTTGCAGTTTACACAAATGGTGCATGACTTCAAGTTGCTGTGGAGAACAGTATGCAGTATCCAGTGTAAACCAGGTGCATATATGCATTAACTGCATCCTCTTCCCTGTCTTCACCAGTATAACAATTTAGCTCCTCAGCCATCAATCACATAACAAGAAAACTATATCTTCTCGCATTTATTTCCGTATTTTGGGTGGATAACTCTAGTCTGATGTCATATTGTAATGAATGTAACAGAAATTTGATTAATGTAAAACATTATTTATTGTGTTTAGTTTTTAAACAGTGTGTTGTTATATTCGGTTCCTAAACCCGCAACTCCTATACGGACTATTATATGTATGTCAGCATATGCCTGTGTGTGACATGATAAAACAATTAAGAAACAATATATGTTTGGTAGGACGTTACCGGTAAGCCTACATTGTAATCTGCTGTATAGTGGGTGGGGTAGGAGTCTCAAAGATATCTCTCATGTTAGGCTAGATGCCATGTACGAAGGTTGAACGCGAAATTTCAGAATCATTGTTCTGTGAGAACCTCATAGTACACATGGTAGGAGCCGCTAACGTGATGCGAACACAGTACTTACAGGTTTTAACTCCGATGACTTGGTCTTGGGTGAGGGTTCCATTTTTGTATGTTGTTTTTTTTTTTCTGGGTGGGGGATTGGTTTGTTTGTTTTTTTCCTTTTTTTCTGTGTGGGTGGATACTTTTGTTATCTATTTTACCCCATGGTACAGGTGGAAAAAGCACGTGAAATTTAAAAACAAAATGAACATGACAATTCTTTTAGGAGAAGGAGGGCTGGGGCACAAGGGACAACTAAGGTAAAGAAAGAAAGAAAATAATGGGCGGGGTTGTTTAACGACGAATCAATACAATTACTGTTATATTGCAAATTATGACAAATAGATAGGAGCCTACCGCTTCGCACCATGGGATGCTCTTTGCAGTTAGCTGCAAGGGCTCTTTTATATGCACCTCAAATGCTGTGGCATATTTTATATGTGAGACTGCATATAATAAACCGCTTTGAAGTGGTGGCAATGTGTGTCATAAATACCGTATACTCAGCTGCGTCACCTTAAAGAAAGTGCCTATAAAAGACATTCTTTGTAATGTTTTTACAATGACATCACAATATATTGCATTGTAAACGTGTAAGAACATTACATAAAAATTCTTTTTCATGGTTTGTAACGACGTATTCGACGATCCTGATCGTCGTTAGCCTATTTTCTCCAGTTGTGACGAGTACAGCTATTGAGGAAGACTGGTGCATTCCATACACATATTATACATCACGCTTTTGGTACCTTGCGCGCAGTGATTGAAGCCTCTTTATCATGTCAAGTGACGTAGCCCAGTGTAAAACGCTCGCCTGGCCCACTGGATTATTTCTCGTGCACCACAACTGGTACATTAAAGGCCGTGGTATGTGGAATTGTGCATTTAAAAGGCTCCTTGCTGCTAATGGACAATTGTGACGGGTTTTCTCTCCAAGGCACAAATTAACCAAATGTTTCACATCCAATAGCCGATTATTACTAAATCAATGTTCTCTAGTGATGTACTTTAAAAAAAACCAAAGTTTTAAACTTCCATTTCAAGAGTTCAAGCACGAATACATGTACATGATACAAAGGACATGGTTTATAATTCTTTTTATCACTGTTCGTTATCCTCTATAGATATTGTAACTGCATACTAAATAATGCTAAATTTCATATAAAAACTAAATTAAGTTTTAAACTCATGTTAATGCTCATAGCATATTTACAACAACATAAAATGCCTTTAATTATAAACGTTTGTTAAATTACAATAACATTGTATAGATTAAAACTTGTTTGTAACACAGGGGTGAAGACAAAATGTTGGAACAGCCAAGGTAGGCAGTTTCATCTGAGTTGCGTCTAGTAATACTGTACACATAGATTACAAAGTCTGAACTACGCGTGCATTTAGCATACGTTATGGCTGTTCTATCAGTTGCCTTCATCCCTGTATCAAAACAATTTAGCCTATGTAATGTGATGGTAATTTGTTTTATATATGCATATATAAACTGTGCTTTTTCGATTTAATTGTTAGGCGAGTTGGTATGGGTTTCAAACTTAGCAATGTTTTCAGACAAGACAAAGCATTATTCATTATATAGTTGCATGCCAATTCATCTGTTACATTTTGACACAAACAGATTATAATCATTTTAAAGGGGTCTTGCCTGTGTCTTATGGCTTAATGCTGTTCATTATTTTAAGACTAAACATTTTATCTGTGTTGCCCATCTCCACGACAGCCTGATTACATGACGTATAACGGTTTCCCGATAGTTTGCTGAGGCTACCACCCATTAGAAGTGACATAATCAAAGTAGGCTGGATTCGATTAGCTTTTTTTCGCGGTTCTTTTGTGGGTTTAACATGAACGTACACAAGAAAGGAACGCTGATATGCAAACCACACAGACAGGCACGCAATAATGGCCACAAGTCGCTTGATACTGTCCAGCTTAATCTTCATCAACTTAGATAGAGGAACCAATTATTGCGAATTTACATTACCCGACATTTCACATGCAATGTTGGAACAAAAACGCAGGCTGTTGTTTCATCGTCCTTTGTTCTCGAATACGCCAACGACGTACAAGAACATCTTCGCTTTTTTTCAAATTATCTTAACCTTTGTTATCCAATTTGTCGAACAGACTGCCTTCTAAGAGAACGCAAGTTAAAGGCTAGAGGATGGTCGAAAGCAAAATCTTTTTTAAATTAAATTATAGATACCATTGTATGTGGAAAATTACACATTAGAAACACTCTTTGGCACAGAATTGTAGCAGCTGGTTGTGTTTTGTGAACAAATAATAGCCCTGTGTGAAAATCCTATGTCTTGATGGTTTTCTAAGCATTCGCTGTCTCAGATGAGAGCAATATACATGTAGGTCACGTGTAGAGCACGACGATCTCCATAGGCTTCGCACATCATAACTTAAATGACTTAAAGGTACAATCCCAAGTATATATATATATATATATATATATATATATATATATATATATATATATATATATATATATATATATATATATATATTCAGTAGTCTAGCACCATCTTGCCTGAATCAGCACCATGCTGCCCTGAGATTAAGCAAACCTTTTACAGTAATTCATTCTAAAATTGCCTTTATAAAACATCCAAATAGGTATTAGTAATTAATAAAATATGCCTTTTATATAATTTAGATCATTGACTTTTGTAACGTTGAGCAAATGTTCCGATTTCTTGTAGATCTTATGTTGTGAAACTGGTATCTCGTGGTCTCACATCGCTGTCTCTTAACCCGTGAAAGTGATACTAAATTTGATTATCTACAAACTTGTAACACCTTTGGATAATGTTACAATAGAAAAATACTTTCTTTAAAAAATGAATAGACTATATCTTGTCTCCATAAGCGTTACGTGCGTTTTAAAAAATATGATAAAAAAAAAGAAAGAAAGAAAGAAATGTTTTATTTAACGACGCACTCAACACATTTTAATTACGGATATTTTGCGTCAGACAGATGGTTAAGGACCACACATATATTGAGATAGGAAACCCGCTGTCGCCACTTCATGGGCTACTCTTTCCGATTAGCAGCAAGGGATCTTTTGTATGCACCATCCCAGAGACAAGATAGCACATACCACGGCCTTTGATATACCAGTCGTGGTGCACTGACTGTGATGAGAAATAGCCCAATGGGCCCACTGACGGGGATCGATCCCAGAAAATATGATAAATGCATTTCGTAATATGACCACAAACAGGTCCTATGTACGGAAATGTATAACATAAACAACGTCCTAGAGGTTAAATGAAAAATTTTGTAATCTAGTTATGCGTGTGACATCATGAGTGACGTCAAAAGTAATAATCTGCTAGTATTCATTTATGACTTTGCTTTAATCGGCCATCATAATCTGTCAACATAAGCAGTGCAGTGGTTGCAGGATAAACATTATTATTCATCTGGTGGGCACATAGCGGTGTTCTATCATTATCGTATACACCACAAGTGTTATATAGATGTATCGTTCAGGAGATGTCAGTTTGTTTGTTTACATCTCACCCTGGGTACAGGTCAGTCAAAATACAACAATAAAAACATAACAATCTAAACAAACCGGATGCGATATTGTAGGTTGTATTATTACCGAAATGGTTAAAAACATATTGGTACTATAATATTAAGTGGGGCGTAACAGTTTGACGTCACACTACATCCTTACAGGCTTAGCTTAGCTTAGCTTAATAGCTGGCTTAACGTGTCCATATACCACTAGGGTTTCGAAAAAGCCTATCTCGAGTCCGGCCTCCGATAGGATCGGGGGTCAGACTCGGGACAGGAATAACCTAAGAAATAGGGTCAATTTTGAATATTAACGCCAAAAGTATAAAAAAAATTGGCGAGTTAAGGTTAAAAGGTTTTGGCTGCGCCCTTAAAGAAAACAATCTACATTCCTAAACTATATAAATTGTTAATATGATAGATTTTCGGCGCGAATTTAGATGGGCTGGTCTAAACTTATTAATAATTCTTAAACAATATTCATTAAGCCCATGGGAGGTTAAAAGGAAAGGAGCTGCCAATCATATTTTAAACATTGGTGTGACCAAGTGAGGGTCGGGAGGGAGGGGAGGCCGGTCCTACACAAAACCTAAGGCCAAAGCGCCTACGCTTATAGCCCCAAATAATGCCCTAACTCCCGGCATCCCATCACACACACACACACACCCCCTCCCCCAGCGAGTCCAACCGCAGTTCAGTCCAATCCTGGCAGCCTACTAGTTGTTTAGGAAGTTATTATAACTTCCCAAACCGGCGTCACTCTTCAAGTGACGCCAAAGGGTTATAGGGTTTTAATGCCTTACAGGAACGTCAACTAACCGAGATGAGTGATATTAATACAGAACTTCACATACGTTGTTTTCGTTTCCTGGTTATTGCAGGAGTTTATTTTGCGCAAGAATATATACCACGAGACCGCAAAATAAACGAGTGCAATAAATAGGAAGCGAAATAACGTATGTGAAGTTTTGTATTTATTAGATACCTTGTTTTATGTTTTTCAAAAACAGTTTTTAATTTAACGTCATAACAACACTTTGTTAAATCCACGATCAAAACTCCTTTCATGGATTTACTTAACGTTAAGAATCTTACTTTGCGACAGCCTTGTGTATTGTTTTAAATACTACTTGACGTCATTTGTAAGTCATATATGACGCCAGTAAATAAAAGGGGCTAACTACAGGAAAAATTAAAGGGGAATTCCCCACTTAAAAGTTCCGGTCCAGATTGCACATATGTGTAATACAAAATAAATGTATTACATGGTTTGAAAATGTCTTTATCACTATAGCAAAACTGAATAAGTATGTAATAAAATTTAAGATCGGTGAGGAATAAATAAGATAATAAACTCGGTTCTATATCGTATCATGGTTATGTCCCTCGTGAAAGCTCGTGACAGTTGTACATTATTTCACTCTGAACACGAGCCTGATACGAAACAGAAGTTCGCTTAATATCCTATAAGTATTAATCAACTGTATTACTTGCATATGTGCGGTGACCAAACACATTGTTACTCGCCTGCACCGAAGTAGACACAATAAACACTAAAATTAGTTCGATTATAAACTGATAATTTATATATTATTAGGCCTATTAGTTGAGATTTCCATTGTAACATTTATATCAGTATGACAGTATTGCAAGGTGACCATACTGTGTTAAACTGTACGACAGAGGCATCTAATATCATTTATTACCATTTCTACGCGATACTGACTTTTACTCTAAATTTTAATTTTATATATCTGTGATATTTGTATTTTTGCACAGTTCTTTACACTTTGTTTTAATTTAACTGTTGAATTCTTATACTGATGTTGATCATCACATTGGTTTTGCATTTACCATAGTTTGACACCCAATAGCTGATGTATACGTTTCGTGCTGTGGTGTCGTTAAACATTCATTCATTCATTCATTCATTCATTTGTAACATCGTTGAGCGTCAGTACCAAAATAAATACCTACATATTTGGGACACATATTACATTCTTTGATGATGGTAATAAATAAATAAATAGCACACTCATTTCCATTGGACATTTTACGAACCTCACAAATCTTCTTAGTATCTGACCCGTCTTCCGTTCGGGCACAATTGAAATTGCCAACAATATTTGTGTTTTTGTTAAGCCAAGCTATTCATCTCTCAGATAACCTTTTTCCCCGTTATACTTCAGACTGGAATTTAACGTGATTTAGAAATGCTGACGATGTTCCATTGATAATAATAATAAAAAATCGGTTTGGCTTCACTGCCGTAATGATCGAATGTAAACATCTATAATCGTGTGTGTGTAAACATTGTTGTTACTCCAATTTCGATGATCTAAATATGTTGTGGTTGTGTTTTTTCATGTGTACATAAAGACAAACTACATTAAATAGTTAGTAAAGGTAAAATTAGCCATTTGTAAGCTAGCTCTAAGTGACCACGACTATATGTGCTTGGTCCTTTTAAGCCAAAACCTCCTTATATGGTTATGTCATTGTAACCGATGGCATAATTGAAAGCTGGTCGGTTGGTGCCAGCGGATTCCCAACACTAATAAGTTTGTTTGGTTTGTTTTGTTTAACTCCACCACTGAAGCACATTGATTTATTAATCATCGGCTATTGGGTGTCAAATATTTGGTAATTTTAACATATAGTCTTAGAGAGGAAACCTGTTATATGTTTCGATTAGTAGTAAGATATATGTTATATGCACCATCCCACAGACAGGATAGGACATACCATGGCCTGTGATATAGCAGTCATGGTGTACTGGCTAGAGCGAGACAATACCAATAAATTCAAAAGACAAACCTAAACAGCGGTGTTAATCATGTAAATTTGAAATAATTATCTCCATTATGTTAAAGGGACATTCCTGAGTTTGCTGCATTGTAAGATGTTTCCGACTAATAAAATATTTCTACGATTAAACTTACATATTAAATATATTTCCTTGTTTAGAATATCAGTTTATGTATGTTCAATTTGTTTCTGGTCGTTTTAATATGTGTAAGAAGCCCAAACTGGATTTTCTCTTCAAATAATTTCGTACGTATGAAAATATTAGTTTTAGGAAATACAACGAAAATTAATCTAGTACAAATATTAGAACGATCAGAAACACGTTTAATATACAGTCACTAATTTTCTAAACAAGAAACTATATTTAATATGTAAGTTTAATTGTAGTAATATTTATTAGTCGATAACATCTTAAAACATTGCAGCAAACTCAGGAATGTACCTTTAACCATTTTTAAAATTCTCTGCTGATAAACCAAACGAGTGTCCATTCAAAATAAAGCTAAACACTTATGTTCTCGTTTTGATTCTCAGTTGCTCTTTCCCGATATTACTGCCTAATATTATTTATCAGTTATCGCACTGAATGTTGATAACATGGCCTGTGTGTAACAAACCGTTGATTGTGTTACGGGTAATTGATAACGTTGCTACCAGAAGTATCATCTTTATAGTAGGGCTCGAGATTTTGAATTACATTATCAGTTACTGTTAGCAATATCGAAGGCATTCGCATATTGGCGTTATCCGGTTTCCACGTGATGTTGTTCGCAGTTTATGTCGCAGCCCAGAATTTCATTTGTAGTTAAGCCATCATTAAAATAAAATGTAATCATTCTGCTCTATTTGCGTTAGAACGATTTCAGTAGACGCAAGAGAGATAAACACATTACCCTGGCGGGAAGATGAGGGTAACGTTTTATGTTGGTAATCAGTCACGTAGTTCGAAAAATATAACACAAATTGATGGATTAAAATGTCAAACTACAGTCCGTCCCAGCATTCTATTAAAATGTGTTTTTGTCCATAAGTTCAGTTTGGTTTGACGTAAGAAGAAAAGTAAAAGTGTTTTGAAAATATCAATAACACGACTATTGTTCTGTGCAATGTACAAACCAGTTGGCTCAGAAATACATAACTTGTAGTAACTTCCATAGTATGTAAAAATGCGTTCCCTGTGGGACGGACTATAGATTTTTGCTGTACACAAATATATTACTAAAAAGTATTTAAAGGGACATTCTCGAGTTTGCTGCATTGTAAGATGTTTCTGACTAATAAAATATTTCTACGATTAAACTTACATATTATTTTGTTTGTTTTTTTAGAATATCAGTGTCTGTATATTCAATGTATTTCTGGTATTCTTAATATTTTTAAGAAGCCCAAACTGGATTTTGTCTTCCAATAATTTCGTATATACGGAGAAAAACATATTTTAGGAAATAAAGGAAATTTAACCTGGTGCAAATATTACTAATACTAATTACTATTGTATGCAGAAAAAAGTACTTAATATGTATTTACAATAGTAAAAAAGTATCAGGAATTTCCCTTTAAGACACACGGTGAACATTACTTGTGTGTACTCCTCCACGACTTGTCGTAGAAAATGTGCGTTCGTGTGTGTGTGTGTGTGTGGAGAGAGAGAGAGAGAGAGAGAGAGAGAGAGAGAGAGAGAGAGAGAGAGATATTATTTTACGAGCTTGTGTATCGTACTGTTATGAAACGAGTGTCAGGGTTTTAGTATTGTCTGAGTGAGTGCGAGTTTCGTAAAATCAGTATGATTCACACTCAAGTGTAATAATATCTTTGTTATCCATATTATTATTATTTTCTTAATGAATAATAAGGCCCAACTCAAAATGTTTCAGCCACAACTAGAAGGAGACGACAAAATGACGTCATATTTCAAATGCACTGTCTCAGCTAAGACTGGAGAAGCAACGTCATATTATGATGTCGCTTACCAAAATTACGTCATTACACTTGTTATGACACGTGTGCTTCGTATGATTATTAACTCGGTTATGTTGAACCATATGGATAATAAAGACCATTATTAGCCATAAGGTTCAACATAACCGAGTTAATAATAATAATGCGATGTACACATGTAATAACAAATGTAATGACGTAATTTTGGGAAACATGACGTTGCTTCTCCAATCCTAGCGCTAGACTGTACATTTAAAATATGACGTCATTTCGTCGTCTCCTTCTAGTAACTGTTGTGGCTGAAACATTTTGAGTTGTGTCTTTTTACTCATAAAGAAAACAATACTAATAATAAAGAAATTATTACACTCGTGTGTGAATCTACTGATATTACAAAACTCGTGCCAGGATTCTTGTATTACCCTTGCTCTCGCTCAGGCAATACCAAAATCCTGACACTCGTTTCGTAACATCAGTACGACAGACACGCTCGTATAATAATCTCTATTTCCAACTCCATAATGAAATGAATCAGTCTGACGACACCCTAGCCTTTCAATTCCTTGAATCGATTCTAATCATATTTGCTGGATAAAATATCACAACTTAGCCTCAGAATGAGTGTGTGAGAATGTTTTGGGTGAAATCTGTTTTCTATCCGCATCTACGATTCACCAGTAACGTGTCACTCGGGATTATGGTTAACGCGAATCTTTCAGGTGTTGTATTTTTATTTCCTATCTGTGCAGATTGGTTTTCGTCTGCCCCATATACTTGAATAGGGAAGCTGCCACAGCTGAGTGGAGTTAACGAGGCATGAACATCCTCACTTGCAGCTCTCAATGTGGCCCGTCAGCCAGGCAACCCCATGTCTTCCCGTTACTGGCACCTTTTTGCAACAGACAGACACATAGGTTTAAGTCTCATCTCATGTACACAAATATAACAATCAATATAAAACACAATATAAAAGCCATTTCATACAGGAATTGTGAGAGACTATCGGTATGAACGTACAGATTAGGCACATAAACACAAATGACGATTTTGTAATGAGATCTACCTGTTTGTAAGATTATAAGCATCGTCCTTAAATTCTAGTATTGGCATAAATCTAAAACTTGTGAACAAGATGCCGTTCGAGAAATAAATTTGAATCTTCCAATTCTGAATCCATATTATAATCGGTAATATAATACGTAAGACTGTTTCGTGTTTTGACAGTTAATATAATCGGTAATATAATACGTAAGGCTGTTTTGGTAGTTAATATGTGTAATATAATACATAAGGCCGTTTTAACAGTTAATATAATCGAATATAATACGTAAGCAGTGTCTGCGCTTAATTTTTTTTTTTTTTTGGACTTGGCATCCAGACAAGTGGTGACAGCAGTATCACTTGCCCGGCGCTATTTTCACTTGCCCGAATAATACTTTTATTTATTTATTAATTATTGATTTAAATTTTTAAAAATTGAAATCGGTCGCCAGGCGGGCAACCTTACAGTGGGTTTTCAGTCGCCCGTCGTCGTTTCCAGTCGCCAGGGGCGATCGGGCGACCGTTAAGTTCGAACCCTGCGTAAGACCGTTTTAACAGTTAATATAATATGTAATATAATGCGTAAGGCTGTTTCGACAGTTAATATAATATATAACATAATACTAAGCTTGTTTTAACAGTTAATATAGTCTGTAATATAATACGTAAGGCTGTTTTATCAGTTTCCCATCGTTCTGACCACTTCTCCTTTTTGCACTGCAGAATTTCTTTGTTTTTACCCGATACCGCATTCGGTAAGGATCGTTTCGCGCTCATGTCCAGTCGACTATCGTACACACGTCGTGCTAAATATTGCGTACAAAGATGAAATTCATAAATACACCTGTAATAGAGATCGCCATATTTACTACTTAGCACAGATCTTAAGTGTGACCGGCCTCGGTGGCGTCGAGGTTGGGCCATCGGTCTACAGGCGTGTAGGTACTGGGTTCGGATTCCAGTCAAGGCATGGGATTTTTTTATCCAGATACCGACTCCAAACCCTTAATGAGTGCTCCGCAAGGCTCAATGGGTAGATGTAAACCACTTGCACTGATCAGTGATCCATAACTGGTTCAACAAAGACCATAGTTTGTGCTATTCTGCCTGTGGGAAACGCAAATAAAAGATCCTTGCTGCTAATCGAAAAAGAGTAGCCCATGAAATGGCGCCAGCTGGTTTCCTCTCAAAATATGTATGGTCCTAAACCATATGTCTGACGCCATATAACCGTAAATAAAATGTGTTGAGTGCGTCGTTAAATAAAGCATTTCTTTCTTTTAGATCTGAAGTGGTTATATACAATTCGGCCTCTTCTAATGAGGGATAGCCATCTACACGGCTCTCATATTTAAAATCAGTGGCCAACACAGCACATCTAGTAATGTTCGTTATCCTGCAATCACTATACAGTATATTTTATATGATGACTAGATAAATATCTGTATATTCGGTCACTGTTAAAGACGAAACTACTTTTACACAAGTTACGACCAGCAATGCAATGTTGTATTGTTGACAGTTACTTATTGTTTTATTCTCAGTTGATTATTTTGATTTTTAAAACCTTTTTGCAGACAATTTATGGTTTAAAAATAAGAAATAAATATACAGAACTTCACATACAAGTACGTTGTTTTCGCTTTCTAATTATTGCACGAGTTTGTTTTGCGGAATAACATATACCACGAGACCGCGTTCGCAAAATAAACGAGTGCAATAAATAGGAAGCGAAAACAACGTATGTGAAGTTCTGTATTTATTAGGTACCTTCTTTCATGTTTTACAAAAAAAAAGGTTTTTAATTTAACGTCATAACAACACTTTGTTAAATCTATGATCAAAACTCCTTTCCTTTCATTTTAACGTTAACAATCATACTCTGCGACAGCTTTGTGTAATGTTTCAAACACGATATGACGTCATTTGTAAATCATATATGACATAAGTAAATAAAAGGCACTAACTGCAGTAAAAAGAAAAAGGGGATTCCCCATTTAAAAGTTCCGGTCCAGATTGCACATATGTGCGATACAGAATAAATGTCTTTATGACTATAGTAAGATTGAATAGGTATGTAATAAATTGTTTTTATTTAGGAACTATTTTGTTTTGGTGTGCGAATATTGTAGGCGACAACGCTTTCAACACGTGTGGATAAACTTGCTCAGAAAAACGGTAAAGTTATGATTTTTTTCCCGTTTTATGTGGATTTCAGGATACATAAAATAACTGGTTACTGTCTTAACATATCATATTCGAATGGCCATTATAACCTTCGCAGGATACATGAAATAACTGGTCACTGTCTTAAGATATCGTCTTCGAATGGCCATTATAACCTTCGCAGGATACATAAAATAACTGGTTACTGTCTTAAGATATCGTCTTCGAATGGCCATTCTAACCATCGCAGGATAAATAAAATAGCTGGTTACTGTCACAAGATATTGGTTTTATCCTGCTCAGCTCGAATAGCCTTTCTAACCTTAGCAGGATACAGCTGATATCTTTAGACAGTAACCAGTTATTGTCTGTACTTCAAACACATTGTTTTTATGAAGTCGCAATTTGTACCTTGCACATTAAAACAAATCAATTAAAATGTTTGTGATAAATTATTAACTTAAGACTACCTAATGATATAAAGATTTGTCGTGCTAGTCACAATAAGCCTTGTAGTTATTCAACATTAAAACAAATGAATTAAAATGTTTGTGATAAATTATTAACTTAAGACTACCTAATGATATAAAGATTTGTCGTGCTAGTCACAATAAGCCTTGTAGTTATTCAACATTTGACGTTCTATCAGTCTCGACGAGTGAAGTTTGAGCAGGTCGCTGGGTATTTGATCTAATTTCTTTCTGCAGGGTTAATTAGCCGCCCAGGGACTGGAGGCTGTTCGGCTCGAGTCTCGTGGGTGGTTTATCAGTTTACAGTTAGAGGGCCGACTCCCTGTGTTGACGTGCTCCGCATCGTAAACTCTGGCTCATGTCTGCTAGGTTTCATCCCTCGTATTCTCGTAAACACTTTGAAATTGCTTTTCTAATCATCTGTCATTGTCCGTGCTCTTTCTTCATTTGTTTTCTTCTCTCTTTTTTTTCTCTTTTTGTTTGTTTGTTTGTTTGTTTTTTGTTTGTTTTTTTGTTGTTGTTTTGTTTTGTTTTTTGTTGTGTTTTGTTTTGTTTGTTTTTTGTGATTAGTGTCGTGTACTGGTTTGTGAGTCCTTTATTATGAGGTTGTTGGGGGTTTATTTATTTTAAGAGGAACTGGGGTTGTTTGGTGGTGGTTTTTTTTGTTTGTTTGTTGTTGTTGGTGGTGGGTTTTTTTGGGTTTTTTTTTTGGGGGGGGGGGGGG
>JAECMU010046548.1:5184-17654 GCA_016106625.1 Dracogyra subfuscus | reverse complement strand
TCTTAACTGCGAACAAGAGTATTGTACAAACAAGGAAAACCCTGTTTCCAATAACAGCAAACACCAGCAGAATTAACAACAAGAAAATAACAAAAATTTGAAAGTAACTAACAACAACAAACCATCCTTTTTTTCGTGAAGTTGATTATTCATGTTAATCATATTTAAAGTATGCTCTTGATGACTAAATCAAACCACGGATTCTTTTACTTCTATACAGTTTAACGTTAATAATTTTTTTTAAAACCGTGTTGAACAAATAAAGAGAGGTAAATATTTTATACAGATTTAATATCCTATTTAATAATAGACTTGAAATATGCAATATTTTGTATAGATACAAATATTGTGTGGGTTTTTTTGTTGTTATTTGTACTGAAAAAAATTCATATATAGTAGAAACTGTCTAAACCGGACCTTGAACAACCGGAATACTGTCAAAACCGATCATGTTTCGTGGTCCCGAATTTACTCCTATTTAAACCATGTAATAAATACCTGATAATACCGGAACCTGTCAATTCCGAAAACCGGATTGATTTTTTTTGCTCAGAAAAGTTTAATCCTTTATTAATTAACCTGAAGAAACCGATGTAGTATAAACGCGTAAAGAGTTAAATTAACGAAAACACAACTTCAAGTCAACAATGCCGTCCAGCATCCGGTGTTACGTCACGGATCACAGGTCTCAGACTAGATTAGCAGACATCAGAGCAACTAATGCTTGATGCTAAATTAGAGTAAAATGCGTGACTATAGACTGAATTAAAAGAAATAATTTTATATTTATTGTGATAGAAAGGAGATACAGACACACACACACACACACACACACACACATTGAATTTTGCTCTCTCGGATGAAAGTTTGCAAACTAATGGGTGTGAAATGTCGCATACTGATGCACTGGCCATGATTAGAAAACTTGCAAAAGATGAACGCTATTTAGACAATGTGCTGAAACTAGAATCAGTGTCTATGAATATTTTAACAAATCCGAAGCAAAACAACGAACCATGGACTCATTTTTCAAACGTTGATCTGATCATTGTTTTTATGATAATCATGCAATTTTGTGGTAAAAACTAAATTAAACAATGATTTATTGTTGTTGTTATTTTTGTTTTAATGTCAGTTCATAAACAAGAAAAATACATAATGGAATTGGGATACGGCGATATTATTAGCCCTGGTTGTCTGTCTGACGATCACATTCATTCGGAAATTCTCGGATACGTTCGTTTGTAGTTACGAAAATATCCGAGAATTTACGAGTTCCTTGCAGGTTACATGTCAAAGGAAATAACTCTATATCCTAAAATAAAACCCTCTAAAACCGGAACCTGTTCAAACCGGATACATATTAGGTCACCGACATGAACCGGTTTAGACAGTTTTTACTTGTTTACCGTATAAAATAGATAAAAATGGGAAAACTATACTAAGAATCGTGTATTACACTATGTAACTAAATATTAAATAGATATTTCGAATTAAACATTTTAAACTGATTAAGTTGGTTAACGTCTAAATATTCTTCCAAGTTCAAATGATGATAAACCCGTGGTGAATCCATAAATTATTATAAGTTTAATTTAAAAAGGAGATACGAACTGTTACGGCAGTTGAATCTGCTATGTGGTATAGCTAGAGACATATTCTCACGTCAAGGTACCATTCCGTACATTTAGGTACTACATATCGTAATGCGGTAGTTATACGGAATGGTGCCTTGGCCAGCGAAGATGATCTAGTGAAAGCAAAATATATTGGATCACCTTGAAGCCATCATTTATCATTCTCCGTCATAGAAACTGTTTTCATATGTAGAACATGTTTGAAAAACATACACGTACTATCAAAAGTTTATTAAAAAGCGTAGACAAAAATTACACAGTCAAATCTAGGTATTAGGTACGTATGTAACCACGTGTTTTATTAAATCATTATTGTTCAATGTATTGTGGTTGAAGTGTAGATGGCAAAGATGGATCTCTCCATTGTCAGCTCCATTCTACAAAAAACAACAGATAAAAAAACAGCTCAGTTTGTGAAAACAGAACAGTTATTATTCAAATCTTCTACAATAGCAAAACACAAAGTATACATTGGCAAGATAAAGAATTAAAGAACATTTTGTTTACATCAGTCTAATTTAAATATGTCCGTTCTTTTCTCTCCTTTTTTTTTCTCTCTCTCTCTTTTTTTTTTTTTTTTTTTTTTTTTTTTTTTTTTTTTTTTTTTTTTTAAGAATACGTCTATATTATTTTAAGCACTGTATCCAAGAACATCTATTACTGTTTTATGTGTTAAAGTTATTTTACTTAAAAAAAACAGTTCACCGTTTATATATGATTGCCGTATATGTCCACTGTGTGTGCTATGCATGTGTAATAATCACACACCCAACTCTCCCTCAACATTTACACATACCAGAAAGTCGTTCACTTGAAGAGCATCACGAACAGGGTGAGACACATGGTCAAAACTACTCGTTTTATTATTATTATTATTATTATTATTATTATTATTATTATTATTATTAATTTAATTATTTATTTATTTATTTATTTATTATTGTTTTGCTACGTGCGTTTATGTTTTCACCCGAAGTGACTAGATTATAATACTGGTAATCATATATTATACGACGTAAAGAGTTGTCCCCCTTGGGCTACAAATCGTCTGCATTTGACAATTTTGACAAATGACTATTGAGATTGGAAATACTTCAAACAATAATTAACAGATTAGAACATAATACTTAAGCAGCTGACGAGGCGCATTCTTCAATTCGGCCGCTCAACGGCGGGTATCTAGACCTTAATTTAAAGGGACATTCCCTAGTTTTTAAACTCCAAGGCATATTGTTCATTATTAGAGCCGTTTTTGATAACTGAAATCATACTTTACTTATATTTTATTGTTTAGATTGTTGTGGTATGCATGTAAAATGGCCTGGTCACAGATCCACGACAAGAAACCGTTTGTTTTCAGTCGTATCAATGTATTTAAAATAAATGACACATGACATACTTTTCCCACCCCACAAACAAGATAGTATACACAACGTCCTTTGATGGATCATTGGTTGGGACGGGAAATAATCAAACGGGCCCACTGAGGAGGATCGAACTTTCAGCAAATGGAACCTAAGGCAGACGTTCCTGTTACGTTATCCCGGCCATTTGGGGACAAGGACCTTAATATGTAAAATCTGATTTATTTATTTTTGCTCATTTGAGCGGAACTCTCAATCATACGTGGGGGGATCGTCCGATCCCCCCGATTCCCCCTGGCTACGGGTCTGACATGGTACTTAATATGTCTGCTTCAAACATTCAAACGAAGTACCTTTTGAATGCGCATAATCAACCGTCAGGAGTTTAAAATAAAGATACCATCCTGAGTTTGTAGCCATATTATCAACCTGTCGGCTAGTCTAATCTGTTATAAATAAAACTTACATATCTTTCTTAGGTTAAATAATCTTGCTTCGAATTGAAATAGCTGTATATGCAATACAGTTACATTTCTTACCATGCTCAGGTCGGTAGCAACGAAGAAGTCACATGGGTGTGGGGGGGGGGGACTATTCATCACTTTTATAAATTCGGTTTAAAATATGACTTTTGCCACTGACAAACTCACACAGACATACACGTACAAATACTGACACCCTTAAGAAATTGTGTAAATTTATTGTTATTATTAACAAACAATTCTGCTCCTGCTAAGATTTCTATTGTGTATATATGTTTTCTTCGTTTTTATTCAGATATTGTCATCTTGATGTTGTTTATGCTTTGTTATTTATGTATTCCTCAGATGCCATCGAACGATGGCCACGAGTGTAATAAGGTTCTGTTCTGTTCCTACTGATATAATAATTAATCATGGAGATATTCAGTTCCTATTGCGTGGTCCATAGGCCTATTTTTGCGAGATCTCGCGTGAGTTCACGGTTTGTGTCTTCGAGTTACCCCGCAAAGGACACTTGCGAAGTGGAATGTGAAAGAGGTCTATTGCACAAGAGCGCGCGAACATCGATGCAATTCCTTACATCAACCATTATTCTCCATGTCACGCATTATTTAAATATTCATATATAGAGAAAGATAGATAGACAAATAGACTACAGCCAGACAGACAGACACTGGACGGACGGATGGATGGGTAGGATTTAGGTAGGATGTTAGATACATATAGATACATGTAGATAGATGTGTGAAATATTGTGCATGTCGTGTTGTGTATACTGTGCGTGTCGCTATGTGTAATGCTCTCTCTCTCTCTCTCTCTCTCTCTCTCTCTCTCTCTCTCTCTCTCTCTCTCTCTCTCTCTCTCTCTCTTCGTATGTGCGTGTGTATTGTGTGTGTGCGTGCGTTTGTGTGTGTGTGTGTGTGTGCGCGCGCGTAGTAGTAGTAGCAGTAGCAGTAGTAGAGATTCGTTGCTGTTTGCCACCACGTGTGTTCCATATTGTTCTTAAAGGGACATTCCTGAGTTTGCTGCATTGTAAGATGTTTCCGATTAATAAAATATTTATACGATTAAACTTATATATTAAATATATTTTCTTTTTGAAAATATCGTTGTCTATATAATCAATGTGTTTCTGGTCATCTTAATATTTGTAAAAAGCCCAAACTGGATTTTGTATTTAAATAATTTGGTACGTACGAAAAAAAACCTATATTTTAGGAAATTAATTGAAATTTAACCAAGGGCACATATTAGAACGATCACAAACACGTTTGATGTATACCCACAAATACTTTATGCAGAAAAATATATTTTATATCTAATTACAATAATTAAAAAGTCTATGTTAGTCAATAACATCTTAAAAATTGCAGCAAACTCAGGAATGTCCCTTTAACTGCGAACAAGATTATTGTACAAACAAGGAAGACCCTTCCTCTAATATTTTTTTTTTTTTTTAACGACGCACTCAACACATTTTAATGACGGTTATATCGGCGTCGAACATATGGTTATGTCGAGAAAAAACCCAGTGGTTAGCTGACGGGGATCGATCCTAGACCGACGGCGCATCAGGCGGGCACTGTATCGCTGGGCTATGCTGCCCGCCCTCCTCTAATGATAGCAAAAACCAGCAGGAGTAACAACAAGAAAATACACACAATAAAACATTTCCAAAATATGAAAGTAACTAACAACAACAAATCCCTTTTTGTGTGTGTGAAATTGTTTATTAATGTTAATCACATTTAAAGTATTCACTTGATGACACAATCAAACCATATGTTCTTTTACAACGATATTGTTTTACGTTAATATAAAAAGACGAACGTGTTGAAAAAGTAAAGAGGTAAATATTTTATACAGATTTAATATATCCTATTTAATAATATACTCGAAATATGCAATATTTTGCATATATAAAAATATTGTGTTTTGTCCCTTGTACTGAAAAAAATATCATATAACGTTTTTACCGTATAAAATAGAAAAAGAATGGGCAAAGTATAGTTTGCCATCGTGAACATATCAAATAAAAAATGTACTTAACAATTCAGATAAAAAGACTCCTTTCAAAGAATCGTGTATTATACTACGTAACTAAATCTTTAATTAAATAGATTTTTATAATTAAACACTTTAAACTGATTAAGTTGGCTAACGTGTAAATATTCTTCCAAGTTCAAAATGATGATAAACCCGTGGTGAATCCATAAATTGTTATAGATATAATAAGTTTAATGTAAAAAGAATATATGAACTGCGAAGATAGTTGAATCTGCTATGTGGTATAGCTAGTGATATATTCGCACGTCAAGGTACCATTCCGTATATTTAGGTACTACATTTCGTAATGCGGTAATGATACGGAATGGTGCCTTGTTCACCGAAGATGATCTAGTGAAAGCAAAAGATACTGGATCACCTTGAAGTCATCATTTATCATTCCCAGTCATAGAAACTGTTTTCCTATGTAGAACATGTTTGAAAAACATACACGTACTATCAAATGTTTATTAAAAAGCGTAGAAAACAAATACACAGTCTAATCTACGTATTAGTTACATATGTAACCATGTGTTTTATTAAATCACTATTGTTCAGTGTATTGTGGTTGAAGTGTAGATATCATGGCAAAGATGGATGACTCCATGGTCAGCTCCATTCTACAAAATACAACAGATAAGAAAGCATTTCAGTTTGTGAAAACAAGAAGAGTTATTATTCATATCTTCTACAATAGCAAAACACAAAGTATACATTGGCAAGATAAAGTATTAAATGACATTTTGTTTACATCAATCTAATTTAGATATGTCCGTTCTTTTCTCTCCTTTTGGTTTTGTTTTGTTTTTTAAGAATACGTCTATATTATTTTAAGCACTGTATTCAAGAACACCTATTACTGTTTTATGTGTTAAAGTTATTTTACTTTAAAAAATACTTCACCATTTATATGTGATTGTCGTATGTGTCCACTGTGTGTGCTATGTCTGTGTAATAATCACACACCCAACTCTCCCTCAACATTTACACATACCAGAAAGTCGTTCACTTGAAGAGCATCATAAACAGGGTGAGACTCATGGTCAAAACTGAAGCTGTTGCCATGACGCCGCTATCTGAGAAAAAATAATAATAACAATAACAGCAGTAGTAGCAGCAGTGAATAATAATACTAATAATGTTAGTAGTAGTAGTAATAGTAGTAGTAGCAGTAGTACTTAGTAGTAGTAGTAGCAGTAATAGTATAAGTAGTAATAGTAGCAGTAGTAATTGCAATAATAATAGTAGTAGTAGTAGTAATAGTAGAATTAGTAGTAGTAGTAGTAGTAGTAATAGTAGTAATAGTAGCAGTAATAGTATAAGTAGTAATAGTAGCAGTAGTAATTGCAATAATAATAGTAGTAGTAGTAATAGTAGAATTAGTAGTAGTAGTAGTAGTAGTAGTAGTAGTAGTAGCAATAGTAGTAGCAGTAGTAGTAGTAGTAATAGTAGTAGTAGTAATAGTAGTATTCGTAGTAGTGGTAACTCTCGTGGTGATGATGCTGATGGTGACGATGATGATGATGATGATGTTGGTGATGATATATATAGTATTATGCATGTGTTACACATATTACCTAATTATATGCAAAATGTTACATGACATACATTTTTACAGGGTGTGTGTGTGTGTTTATAGTTCTTTTTGTGGAGGGGTTGTTTGTTTTTGATTTTGTTCAGGTGATAAGAGTTGTTCCTTTTTTTTTAAATTCGTCTGCTTTTAATCTTAGATTTTTTACAGACAACTATGGCAAGGGTATTCTTCTTGTTATTATCTTTATTGTTTGTTATTATTTAAAAAAATCTTATTATATTCTATAAATATATATTTATTATTATTATTTATTAGTTTATTATTATTATTATTATTATTATTATTATTATTTAATTAATATTTATTTTTATTTTTTATTTTTATTTTTTTCCTGCGGGCGTTCAATTTGTCTTTTTTCTTTTCTTTTCAAAACGACTAGAGTATAATACTCGTAATCATGAATTATACGACGTAAAGAGTTGTCCCCCTTGGGATACATATCGTCTGCATTTGAAATTACAATTTTAACAGATGACTATGGCAATTAGAAATACTTAAAACATTAATTAACAGAATGGCACATACTATTCAAACAGCCAACGAGGTGCACCCTTTAATTCGGTCGCTCATCGGCGGGTATCCAGACGTTCATTTAAAGGGACATATCCTAGTTTTTTAAACACCAAGGCCTATTGTTTACTATTAGAGCCGTTTTTGATAACTGAAATCATACTTTACTTAGATTTAATTGTTTAGATTATCCATTCCGTACATTCGAAGTGTTTTTGGTTACCACTATACCAACCCATGACGACTGGACTATACCCTAGTCTGCTACTCTCTCTCGTTCAGACGGATCCGGCTTCTCAAGATCTGTATTTCAGCACAGAACTACACCTTCAACCTCTAATGACTGTCAATCTAGGGGTTTTCTTGACGGGATGCAGCCCATCTCGTCCCTATAAGCTGTGAACTCAGACGGTCTTAACGAGGACACTCAGGTGGACCTATTGATAGGACTTTAAACTTTTAGATCTGCGTTCAACATTTTATGTCAAAACTATTATCTTGTTTTAAATATTATTAAATAGTCCGATCCCCTCTTCTTTAATTTAATTTTGGACCGTGCTTCTAAAATGCTGCAAATTATATAAATATGCGGCCGGGCAGTCAATTATTATTATTTTATTTTGCCTATTAATTTGTTCTCTCTTTTTTACTTTATTCTATTAACTAATTGCTATTTTCAAAATTCTGCCCATTTCCAACTCTACCCACCCCCACCCCATCCATCCCGGAGGTCGGACTCACGTTAAACTAGTTATCATCATTCACTTAATTGTAACTTTATCCAAACGTGTTACAGGTTTGTAGTTTAAATAAACTAATTTTCATATGCTGAAACTAGGGTCTGTTCCTTTAAGTCCCTGAACGACTTTATAATCTGCCCGCTAAAAACATCGGAATTAAAAACGCAAACAAAAAGAACCGGCTACTAATCTTTAGTTATATAATATATTTGTTGTTTTTCCATTAATTCGGCGGGACGGGTGATGAACTGGGTGGTGGAGGATTGCGGTTTTGGCCGTAAGATGAGACTAGGTCTGATTAACCCCTCCCCTCAGTCAGTTCGTCACACTGAAGCTTTCAATCGGACTCCAATACTTTAAATAAAATAATATTTATAATTGTCTTTCCTTGGCGAGAGTCCAAACACTTGTCTACCAATCCTCCGGGGCCTAAATAATAGTAGACTAATACATGTAAATATAATTTTATATCGTCCATAAAAAAAAATAGTACTTCATATAATATTTAATTAATTAGGCTTTATTATTACGGATTTGAATCTGGATAACGCCACCACATTTTCCCCCATTTCCCCATTATAATAAATTCAAAATTGACCCTTTAATAAAGTATCTTCTGTTCGATACTCAGCCACGTACCTTGCCAGAGACTGAGCATGGGATAGGCGTGCCTGAACCTGTTTTTATTTTTTTATTTTTTTTATTTTTTTGATAGAGGCACGTAAATAAAATGACATAACCTAACCTAGCTGCAAATATATTTAATAAGTATTTGCTAGAAAAATAATATCATGTCATTAAAATGTATTTTTCACAATGAGTGTGCATTTGTATTAAAAGTTTGACTGTAATTTTTGTTTAATTATAAAACAAAGATGTGAAAGGTAATACATTTGTTACGGGGGTTTCTGGCAAGGCCTACGGAAAATCATGATTTCGTTGTCAAAAATCGACAAAGCTATAATATCCCCTCGCAGACTCGACGGGACGCGATAATAAATCACTTACTACAAGAGTCGTTTATATATGTGTTGGCCGCGTCAATAAATGTTTTATATGTAGCATCGGTGCCGCATCCTGCGTCTGTGATGCAAGTTAGATACTTTTTGTTTGCGCTGCAACAAAAAAAGACAGTCACCTGTTAGTAGTATCAACATGATAGCCCAAAACAAACACACAATTAAACACATACACACACGCACGCACGAACACACATGTACACACACATATACACATACACACATGCACACACATACACACGCACACACACACACACACACAGAGAGAGAGAGAGAGAGAGAGAGAGAGAGAGAGAGAGAGAGAGAGAGAGAGAGAGAGAGAGAGAGAGAACACATGCACACATACATGCACGCACACACATTCATGCTCGCGCACACACACACATGCATACACATATACACACATTCATGCTCGCGCACACACACACATGCATACACATATACACACACATACATACCTGCAGACAAACACACACACATACATGAATGCACAGAGACACACACACAGAGAGAGAGATATAGAGTTTTTGTTTTGTTTTTATCACAGGGGGTGTTGTTGTGTGGTTTTTTGTTTTTTTGTTGTTGGGTTGTTGTTGTTTGGCGGGTGGGGCTGGCTGGGAGCGGTGTTATGTTAGTTTTTTGTTTTTGGTTGGTTGGTTTCTGGGGAATATTTTTTGTTTAAGTTGCACTAATATGGCTTTTTACGAACCTACACAACTTCCCAACATCAGTCCCAGCAGCTGAAAGATCTGTCTCTTGAGTGGAGGCACAAGTCACGGCCTCCGTCACTGTACACGCGCAGTGGACCGTGGCAATCAAACCTAATAGTATAGAACATCGTGTTATTGAACTTGCATCACAAAAAACAAAGATTGTTATATTCGGAGGTACAAAAAAGGACTATAAGAAAGTGTTCCACTTAGGAACTCTTGAGATTGAAAATGTAAGTGAATATAAATATTTAGGAATATGGTTCAATTTTTTTTTTATAAATTTAACATTTGCAAAATAAATTTAGCACAGCAGGCTCGCAAAGCCACGTTTTATATTTTAAAGAAATCAAATGAATACTTTTTGTCCATTGAATATCGTTTACAATTATTTGATGCAATTGTTGTTCCTATATTACTTTATGGTTGTGAAATCTGGGGATTTGATAACATTAATATATTAGAAAATGTACATATTCAGTTTTTACGATACTTAGCAAATGCAAGAAAAAGTACTCCTATGTATATGTTGTATGGGGAGTTTGGAAGAAAACTACTGTTACTTATACTATCATTGCGTATTGTGTGTTTTTGGGCTCGTCTTTTGACAGATAAACCTTCCAAGCCATCAGTACAGATCTACAAACTATTATTTTATGACTATTTACAATTTGGAACAAATCATAAATGGATTATTAATGTTAGAGATATATTTTATAGGCTTGGATTAAACAATATATGGGATACGCAAACTTTTAGGTCAATTACGTGGTTAAAAACATTAGTTAAACAAAGACTTTCGGACCAGTTTTTGCAGAACTGGCAAAACGATCTTTAAAAATCTAATAAAGGTTTAACTTACGGAATATTTAAAGAGAACTTGAATTTTGAAAAGTATTTTAATATATTAGATAAAAATATGTGTAATGTATTTCTTAGATTTCGTATTGCTAATCACTTTTTACCTAATGAGACAGGAAGGTGGTCCAATATTTTATATGCAGAGAGAAAATGTAATTATTGTTCTACTGATGACGTTGGTGATGAATTTCATTATTTATTTGTTTGTACAAAATTTACTGAAGAAAGATGTAAATATATTCATAAATATTATACCATTAGACCAAATATTTATAAATTTAAGCAGCTTTTTAATTGTAAAAAAAAATGGCATCCTTAGAAAGCTATGTAAATTTATAACTATTATTAACAACACTTTCTGTTCCTCCTAATACTTCTAGTATGTACAGTATATGAATTATTTGTTTTATTGAAACCTGTTATCTTGACGCTTATATGTATGTATATATGTGTTCCTAAAATGCCAACGAACGATGGCTTAGAGTGTAAATAAAGTTCTGTTCTGTTCTGTTCTGTTCTGTTCTATCACCAAACTAACTAGAATTGGTATTCTAATATAGCAATTCAATATTTTAAAGGGACAGACCCTAGTTTTTAAACACTAAGACATATTTTTCACCTAGACCCTAGTTTCAACCTGTAAAAATAAACACTAAGCGTGGTTAGTTTACAAACCTGTAACAAATGTGGATAACAAGAGTCTGTGACGTTGAAATACCCTAAAAAGTAGATTAAACCGTTACTTCCTCAGGCGCACGCGCGTTTTAAAAATGTGAAAAATGTATTTTGGATAACCGGACACACTTCGGTTATACAGAAATGTATAATATAAACAATAAAATATAAGTAATATTTGATTTCAATTATCATAAACGGCTCTAATTGTGAAAAAATATGCCTTAGTGTTTAAACACTATTGTTTGTTCCATCCTCCTCCAAAGATATTTTATTTTGTACGTAATATCAGTTTTGTTTGTCGTAATCAGAAAATTAAAAGTAAGTTTTAAGGTTAATAATGTAAAAAGCGAAGGAAGGAAATCTGTTATTTAACGACACACTCAACACATTTTATTTACGGTTATATGACTTTAGACACATGGTTAACGAGCACACAGATATGCAGAGAGAGAACCCACTGTCGCTATTTTTCGATTGACAACAAGGGATCTTTTATAAGAAACGTTCCACAGACATGATAGTACATACCATGGTCTTTGATATGACAGTTTTTTAAAAAAAAAAACATTTTTTTTTTTTATCTCCTGAGGTGCAGGCACGGATAGCATAATACGGATGCATAAAATATATTTTGATGGTTGTCAGTAGCAGTGATTTAATAGGAACCCTTTTTATTTGTCCATTGACCATATACTGCGACCGCACTGTGTACAAAATCCTTGTGGAGAGGGACTGGACATAACCCATTGGTAAAGCGCTCGAATGATGCGCGGTCGGTCTAGGATCGATCCCCGTCGATGGGCACACTGGGCTATTTCTTGTTCCAGAC
>JAECMU010046525.1:0-16821 GCA_016106625.1 Dracogyra subfuscus | reverse complement strand
AAAAAAAAAAAAAAAAAAAACTTGTATTAAAAATAATTTCGGGCTACCACACCATGTTGCAGGGCTACCAGATTTTAGGTGGGCTACCAGAAAAATAAAACATTTTTCCAACCCTGATCTGATGGGGGCCCCGACATTTGGATGGATAATGAAATTTTTTGTGGTCAACCAGTATTGATTTTTGACATGCCAGTCGACAAGTGACTGTAGGTTCAAAAATTGGTAGTCACTTAATCCTTGCGATATCATGCTATTTTTTACACAATTTAATCCGAGGCAATATTAGCATGTAGATCCATTGGAAAATAAATGGTGGTGTGCAACCAAAAAGGTGGAGGGTTTTTAAATGCGCGGTCAATCTAGGATCGATCCCCATCGGAGTGTATATAAAAGGCCATGGTATGTGATATCCTGTCTGTGGGATGGTACATATAAACGATTCCTTGCTAAAAAAACAAAAAAAAAACAAACAAACAACAACAACAAAACAATGCATTGGGTTTCCAAGGCGCGTGTTTAGGGATTTCAGCGGGGTTGGGGTTATAGAATGTGTTGAGTGAAGTTTATACGAGGCCACGCTCCCCCAGAAAATACATTAAAAAAAATTCAAGCTTGGGCAAGTAAGAGTTTTGACCTCCAATACCTTCCCCCTGCACATGCACCCGGCCCCCCTCTAAAATTATATGTGAAAATTACCAAATGTTAGACATCCAACAGCAGATGGAGGATATGTTATATTTGATGATGCACTCAACACATTTTATTTACGGTTGTAATGCGTCGGATGATTATTAAATCAATATGCTCGAACTTTACCCTTTCCAAACGAAATAATATTTATTTGAATTTGTCGATTTTAGCACGTAAAATTAAAAAATTAAAACTTTCATTGTCTACTTTAGTATATTTTATAAAAAATAATATATACATGATTAATGTGTTACTAGTATACAAACTAAACTTTAAATATTAATTCTAAAATAGGAAGGTGCGATTGTCGATAATATGTTGTCAAGATCAAACTGGTTTTAATGAAAGACACTAGTACCGTATCCTCAACCGAACGTTCTTAGTACAGCGCAAGATTTCTCTTTTAATTTTTTTAGACGAACCCTACAATTTGAAATCGGCAAACGCACGTGTTAACTGAAATTGACAACAGGCTGTCGTTTGTACTTTGCTGAGCTATGGCGGCACTGGCAACGAATCAAGCGTATAATTTTGACGATATTCGTTCATAGCGAACACACACAACTTTTTTAAAAGTGCATTTGAGCTTGTATTTCATATTTGTACATAATGTTATAATATGGAATCCAGACAATGTAACTTTAAAGGAGAAACAACTACAGCAACATGAAATACAACATGGTATTGTGATAGTCAGCAATACACTGGTGAAGTTTTAAAAAAGAACCGACTAACGTAACATCAAATACTAAACATGCTATTGTGATATACAGTCATTGTTCAATAAGTAATGATTACACTGAATTAATGTGCTAATAACTTGGGAAGTTTTAAAGGAGAAACGGTAAATGCAACATGTTAAACATGTTGATGTGACATAGTCAGATGGTGTGTCATTATGTTGAGGCTAAACAGGCCATTTATTTTTAAATAAGTGTGCCATAACATAATCTGAATGACAAAACCATAATACATGATCAGGGCCATATCGAATGGACATTTTCACAAAATTGTGGTGGATTCCATGACAAATAATGACTGTTTGGTTTTGGCAGTACAAACTTTACAGCTGGCCTCGTATATTTATAAATAATACATTCAGCTCACATTAAAATAATTCTGTATTTAGCTGGTTTTAGTTGTACCACTTTCGAAACTACCCAAAAAAACCTGCCCCCCAAGCCTTTTACAGTTTCACTAATCAACAATTCATTTAGAAGCTTTTGGTGTCGGATCAAGTTCATGTCCAAGAAACTCGATCTGTTTGTACCCTCTTTAGTAATACTTTAACTTCTGCTTTCATCAAACTATTATTTAGATTTTTTACACGTTTAACAACATCACTAGAGCACATTGATTTATTAATCATTTGGTATTGGATGTAAAACATTTGGTACTTTATAATATTTAACATGTAATCTTAGAAAGGAAACTGGCTACATTTTCCCCCAAGGGATCTTTTATATGCACCACTCCACAGACAGGATAGCACATACCACGGCATTTGGTATACCAGTTATGGTGCACTGGTTAGAGCGAGAAATAGTCCAAAGGGCGCACTGACTGGGAGCAATCATAGGGAAGCAAATTAATAGTTTTAGCGACTCGTGGTACCAGAGCATACACATGAAAGGTGGAATTTTAGACACAGAACAATTAAGCGATATGTTGATAGTGGAGTAACTGGATGTGCAAAACACTTTTAGTAGCCTGCAGGACTACCGGGTTTTGATATCTGGTAGGGGGAAGTCTTGTGTTACAAAACAAAGCATGAGATGAAGTGTATAAAATACAAATTTTGTGTTGCACATTATATTGAATATATTTTCCATCATGATGGGTTTCCATTTCATGTATTATTAAAATGGAATGATGGTACTGAAACCTCTGTGAATCGTTAATAATTGTTCAATAAATGTATGTCAGACAAGTATACAGTTGATGTGCATTTTTAAAATAAAATAAAAATGACAGAGCTTGAAAGACACGGAATTTTTAATCCAAATACCAACTCCAAAACCTGAGTGAGTGATCCGCAAGGCTCATTGGGTACATGTAAACCCCTCTAAACCGGAATCCCCTCAGAACCGCGGTCCCGTGATATACACATCTTTTAACACTATATTTTACCCCTCTAAACCGGAAACCCCTCTAAACTGAACACTGGACAAACAATTCGGTCCCATTGTGTCAACTTGGTGTAAATCCTAACCCTGAAAACTGGACGATCAAACCGATACCAATCAATATGGAGCCCACCTGTCTGTGAACTCTGATGGCTAGTGCAATATGCGCATGCTCAAGATAGCTGTAATCGCTGTTGTATACAGTACAGGTACCGCTCAGCAGGCAAGATTAGCAACTTGACAATAAACAATTAAAAGGACTGATCGCAAGCTTTGGTATGGAGTTAACTACTGTAAACACATTGATTGTGTTGTAATTATGGTTAACATTAGCAGAATTCGGGTTTGGGTTAGATGTCTTTATTAAGTTAGGAGTGTGTTTTAAGGTCTTAAATGTGATCCTTCACAAACATGTCTCATGATTTGCTTCAATGATTGACACAAATAACAGGGAATTTAATTTGCTGCCTTCCTATTGTGTGAATGTGTTGTTGTTTGTTTATCGAAATAAAGAGTAAGCAAAAGTATATGTTGGCTTTGCGTAGTCGAATAGATGTTAGTAGTGTTTGATTTTCATGTCGATTTTCAACATGACGGAATGTCCAGCAAAATGTCGCCGTGTTGAAGTCTCGCTCGTTGATAAACTCAAAATAATTAAAAGTTTCGAAAGTGTACCTAAACCAACGTTAAGATCTGAGTGAAAAGTTTAGTATTGCTCATAAATGCACCATTTTTTCAACATATTCTTGTTATTCTTGTTTTAAAACACTAACACTTTCCCTATTTTATGAAGAACGGAAGATATTTCCGTCCAAGCAAACCCCTGAAAATCGAACACTTCTGAAAACCGGACATTTTACTTGGTCCCATGGATGTCTGGTATTGAGGGGTTTCACTGTACATGTAAATGAAATTTCTATGGATTTAGGTGGGTTTTCTATAAATACTTTTGTTAAATTTCCTTGTTACAGATGAAAATGGGGGAAGAACCGGTTAAACTCTCTCTTTCTAGGAAAATAATTGTCAGTTTGTTTCAAATTAAATTTGCTCATGCTCCCTGATGACTTTGTTAATATATTCTTAATCATACTGTAATGTTGAGACGTTTGTGTAGATATGTTACCATTTTACAGTGTATTAATTACTCCAGGGATCTAACTAGACTTGCTGCCTTTTGTAGACAAAATGTGATACATAGAAATGATAACTCGGTCATCCTCTGATCAATACACTTTCTCCATTGCAACTTTGAGAAGAAATTGCACGTACGGGTATCCACATTACACATAGCCCATTCACAATGTCCCATCTTGAAAGGGATGGAGAGGCTTACATATCAGTTGTATAGAACTTTCTTGAAGTGTGATGAGAGTGATAAAGTTTGTTTTATATAACACCACCACTAGAGCACATTGATTTAATAGTCATTGGTTGTTGGATGTCAAATATAATGACAGGAAACTTACATTTCCTACTAACAGCAAGGAATCTTTTTTATATGCACTTTCCCACAGAAAGAACAGGACAAAACGGTACATACCATGGACATTGAAGTACATGTGTACCAGTCATGGGACAGTGGTTGGGATGGAAAGTGATGCACTCTACTGACGGAGTTAGAGCCTGCCCCCTCCCAGTGAATATTTCAGTTGTAAGGGTGGGATTTAGCTCAGCCGGTTAAGTGCTCACCCGAGGTGCTTACATCGCAGGATCAAACCACCTCAATGGATCCATTAAACTGATTGGGTTTTTTTCTCATTCAAACTAGTGCCCCACAACTGGTCAATGGCCATGGTATGTGCTTTCCTGCCTATGGGAAAAATGCATATAAAAGATCCCTTGCTGCTAATGGCGAAATTTAGCGGGTTTCCTTTGATGACTAATTACCAAATGTTTGACATCCAGTAGCCGATGTTTAATTAATGTGCTCTAGTGGTGGTGTTGTTAAACAAAACAAACTTTAGTTTTAGTTGTGACACTTAATAACAATATGATCTATGAAATTTAATTATTGCAGTCATGTGCCATCTATGCAAGACGAACATAACCATAGGTTAAACGCAAAACTACATACAGCACACCAATTGTTCGGGGTCAAGGTCAATTTTAACATTTCTGGATGATATTCTGCACATCAACTGTTCGAGGTTAATTTTAACATTTCTGGATGTCATACTGTACACCAACTGATCAGGGTTATTTTTTAAATTTCTGGATATTATCCCAATGACAACTAAGAGGTCAGATTGACGTTGCCCATCAAATAAATAATTGGGTTGCTCCGATTTTTTTTTATGACATCTATTCTTTTATAATGAACTGTACACTAAGACTGTATTTCCTGTTTGACTGGTGGCTTCTATGAAAAGTGGTTTCTATCCTTTATTAATTATCGGACAGATATTTGGATGATCATTAAATTGATCGCTGGTCATGATGCTCCTATTATCAAGTAATACTTTTGAGGATAAAACAGAATTTGAAATTAAAATGATGAAACAAAATTTAGAAACTATTAAACACATTCATTTTACAGACATGTACCTCAAGACTACGAGAAGAGAATTTTAAACTAGATTCACATCATAAACAAGTGAACTCTGACACCTGTTTCAATTTTTTAATTACTAACTACATGTAGGTTGCATCATCTTGTTTATCCACAACTGGTCATGTTTACTCCAAATAAATGTTTTGGTTGATCCACATTCAATGCAAGTCACAATTGTATGTTTCTCTCCCTTGCCTGAAATGACAAGATTATTAGTACATTATGGTGCTAATATTAGTAATAAATAACATTTATATATATATAAGATATATATAATAAATTATGACCATCATGATTTCTATACTTACAGATCTGGAGCCTAATTCACAAAGCTCTCTTAGGCTCTGCTAGATGACAAAGCATCCTCTTTGTAAATCTTTTAGCATTGCACAAAGTTGCGTGAGTTTAGTGAATTAGATCCTTGTACATAAAAGGACATTCCTGAGTTTGCTGCATTGTAAGATGTTTCCGACTAAGGTTGACGACAGTCACTTTTCGCACCCTTGTTTTGGTTTCGTACACAGTAAATAAAACATATCCAACGGTAATTTTTTGATATGGTATATTTGACAAAAGGTACTTTTCATTTCTTTCATCTTTTGAAACTTAAAATTAATATTTTGTCCAGGATTATGAAAAACAACAAATTACCAACATGTAAACAACGTCTGCTTGTTATAGAAATTTGACCGGGGTCAATGTTAGTAGACCAGTTTTTATTTTAATGTGGCGATATATTGAAATAATACAGCAGATTTTGAATTTGAATGACGTCAGTATTCCAATGACGTCACTATTCATCTCCTTAAAATAACACTAAACTTTGTACATGACGTTTCCGTATTAAGAAAGCTGGAAAAATTCCAGTGCAAAATTGCTATTGACTTTTTTTAGTTTGAACATTACTAATGCACCTGGATGTGTTTGAAGAACATTGTGTGATTAATTTTTTTTATCTTTTTCGAAATATGGATTTTAAGTGAAATTACAGTAAGATATGCTATATTTATTGTGTACGAAGCCAAAACAAGGGTGCGAAAAGTGACTGTCATCGACCTTAATAAAATATTTCTACGATTAAATATATTTTCTTGTTTAGAATATCAGTGTCTGTATATTCAATGTGTTTCTGATCGTCTTGATATTTGTAAGAAGTCCAAACTGGATTTTGTCTTCAAATAATTTTGTACGTACGAAAAATTTACTTTGGGGAAATCAAATGAAAATTAACCTGGTACAAATATTAGAACAATCAGAAATACATTTAATATACAGCCACTAATATTCTAAATAAGAAAATATATTTAATATGTAAGTTTAATTGTAGAAATATTTTATTAGTCGATAACATCTTAAAACATTGCAGCAAACTCAGGAATGTCCCTGTACATAACACATGAAAATTGTCAAACTAATTGAAATACCAAATGTAAGTTTGGTGGGGTTTAAAGAACAACTGGAAGACGTAACACTTACTCTTATGTCTTACTCTTGCTGTAATGCCGGACCATAGAATAACACTACATTTCTTACATATAGTTCGCTTCATTTCGGGATGTCTGAAACAAAAAAAATATGAAATCACATTATTTTCAAAACACAATACTTTTACATGCAAAACACAAATAATATAATATGTAATTGTCAAGAAAGAAAGGGAAACTATTTTGAGTCATGATATCAGTGGCGTAACTATGGAGGGGGGGTCATGGGGGGCCAGTGCCCCCCATTTGACTACACAATAAATATGACAATGCCGTCCTCTAGGCCCCCCCAGATGAAGGTTGTGCCCCCCAGATGAAGGTTGGTCCCCCCTTTGGCCCTCAAAAATAAAGACTCGGTTACACTACTGCATGATATCGCAGCAAACTGTTTCATTAATGACTGTCCGGTACTGATATTTAAAACGGCAATCTCTGGTTTCAGTCTTATAAAATCAAGTTCTAAGTTCCAAGTTCAAATACAAGCATAACTGCACTTTTAATTCACCCGCAAGTTGTTGCCATTAACGCATATTGTCAATGCTTACTACGCACTTCAAACAATTCTTAACCATATTTGACATCCGTAGGAGCCTGTCAAAAGTGTCCCACTTTCAAAATACTGGGTTTATGTTTAACTCTTATATGCACAAAATGTGATTGGATTAACTGTCCTAAATGCTTAAATAATAAAAATATTCCAGGGACTGCTGCTTTAACATGCTAATTTTGACATCTGGTCAAGAGAATAAAGAAACCCACAGCTGCCACCTAGGATACAAAAAGGATAGTAATACAAATACACCATGGCTAGTTTTTATGTATATATATATATATATATACAATGTACAAGGGGCAGGTATAGCCTATATCCTAGTGGATTAGTGTTCACCTGATGTGCGGTCTGTCCGAGATGATCCCCATTGGTGGGCCCAGTGGGCTATTTCTCATTCTAGCCATGAATGGTATATAAAAGGCTGTGGTATGTGCTATCATGTCTGTTAGATAGTGCATACAATAAAATCCCTTGCTACTAATGGAATAATGTGGGTTTCCTCTCTAAAAGCTTTTTCAAAATTAACAAATGTTTGACATCCAATAGCCGATGTTTAATAAATCAATGTGCTCTAGTGGTGTTTAAACAAAACAAATACATTTTTTTTTATATAAAAGATTCATTCAAAACATTTCATGAGTTGCATTAGACTGTGAAAAAGCATAATTGTTACATTATTTTCACTAGTATATAAAACAAACTTTCTTTTTCGGTACCCCTCTGCTCAGGTACTCTGAAAGACATACAGTAAAAAAATTCCATTTAAAAGTGTAAACTGGTGATCCATTCCTTGACATGGTTAGATAGCTTGTTTGTCTCAGTGACATCGAGATTTAGACCTGTGAGAACTTAAGCTACATGTACTTGCAGGGTCATCCAAGCTGGATTTGTCAAAGAGTAGAGGCCAGACATGGATCACTGCAAAGACAGATGCAGGGCCTCACACTAACAATAATTTTGTTTCAGTCAATGTTTTGTATATGTAGCATATTTCTTTGATAAATATAAAACAAAATGAACAATTGATGTAAAATGTTATCAGCCAAATACTAAATGTTGTAACCACTTCATATAAAAATTAGCAAATAGCTAATTTGGCACTAGGTATAGGGTAAGCTCTGAGATGAGCTGAGCCAAACTGCTCATAAAAAGGCATTCAAAGAAGATAAAGAAAAGCATTCATGGGTGGGACATAGCACTAGCAGTAGTGATGCGCCTGTCGGTCTAGAATCGATCCTTATGTGTGGGTCCATTGGGCTATTTCTGGTTCCTGTCATCATGTCTATCATAAAAATATGGGATGATACACGTAAAAGATCTCTTACTGCTCATGAAAAAATGTAGCAGGTTTCCTCTAAAATCGTCAGAATTACCAAATATTTGACATCCAATAGCTGATGATTAATAAATCAATGTGCTTTAGTGGTGTCGTTAAACAAAACAAACTTTAACTTTATTATCCAAGGAGAGGTTAAAGAAATATCCCACCATTTTCCTGCTAAGGTGAAAGTCACACTGATTGCTTCTGTCTTTTGAGTTTACAATTCATAGTTCAGACTTAGCACAAACCTTGTCCATTCAGATGCAATTTTTAAGTTGGACATTTGTTAAAAATGTAATTAAGCACTCACTTGGACACAGAATAATTACTCTCATTACCTTGACTATTTTGTTTTAAAACCTGGTGTAAAAATCACTCTCCTCAAAGGAGAAAACTGCACTCCTAAAAATGTTGTAGAGAGAAAAATTGTACTTCACAAAGTTATAGGAAGATATGTTAATTAAAAAAGAAAAAAAAGAAAAAAAGTCCTAGTCATGGCACCAACTAATGACCACCTGCAGTAGAGGAGTATAGTAGGTGATTACAAGTGCCTTTGAATGCAAGAAGTTACTGAACACTGTCCAAAGTGATCAGACTAAGTCCACAGCTAAAGCTGATGGCAAATAACAGGCATGTAGCACGGACAGTCACAAAACACAAGCACCTGTTACGGTTGGAGAGACAAAAAAGTGGAGGTGGACAGCAAATGTAGTTGACAGACAGGAGGAGCTGCTGAAGAAATTAGATGGAATTCAAAGGAGAAAGCAAAGGGAGCAGTGAGATAATATAATAATTATAATTATAATACAAATATTGTAGTTTATTTGTTCAATTAAACAATCATATTCCAACTTATAAAAAGTACACAAAGAAGTGCATGTTGATTCTATCATCACGGATAGATAAACTGGGGAAGCACATGTACCTGCAACATTAGGTTATTAAAACAAGGCAAGGGAGTTTTGTTTTTATCATTGCAGACTGGATCCAGTAAATCCTTAAAATGGTGAATTTAACAAAAAATTAAATAAAATAAACTAACACAAGACAGAAGCAGGTTTGTTCAATGAATGACACAATAATGCACATTCTTAGGATTTAACACAGGGGCACACAGAGGTGTGATCATACTTCTGTCCCTCACATACAAAAGTACTTCCTTAACTCACCACCACAGTTAAGGATCTATATAATAATGGTGCCTATATATGCACCTATAAATAACATTGTAAAATGACTTTAAAAAACCTGAAAATGTTCACTTACAGCCTTAGGACCAGTCTTTTGGCAACATGCTTCAGCATTTGAACATAATAACGACATAAGGTGAGGTCAGTTGGGGACATAAATAAACTCTGATGTGCCGCCTGTAAAGATAAAAAGAAAATGACTTATAATATTTAAATACATGGTCAAAATCTTTCTCCTTCACTTGCTTTAAAACTATTTTAATGGACTCCATTTTACAAAGCCATCTTAGAGATAAGATCACCTTAAGTGCATAACTAAGCCACTGAAGATGATCTTGCAGGGGTGCAGAAAGTATTCTCCTGCTCGCCAAATGCAAGTAACAATTCTGACAGATGAGTTAAAAAATGCAACAGTCAGTCTGATGGGCAATCTGGTTTTTCTGACAGACTGTAATTTTCCATCCAATCCGTGTCAGAATGATGACAAAATATGTCAAACAAACTGTTCAGAATGATGACAAAATATGTAATACATGTTTTCTTGGTCAATTGGTATTTTCTTTATATGGCCTGTGCCTGTGGTTCCTGACTGGCTGGTGTATATTTTGATAGTCCCCAGGCACTGTCTTGACACTAAACAAATATTTAAGTTCATAGGGTACAGGCGCNNNNCCCCCCCCCCCCCCTGCTTAAGGCGAAAACACTTTTGTCAGAAAGCAGCTCGGCTAGCCAGCAGAAAACAACTCAGAATAGCCCTAGATGAGGATGTGTTTGAAGAAAATCTTGTGATTAAAAAATTTACCTTTTGGCTTTTACGAAATATGGATTTCGAAAAGTGACTGTCGTCAACCTTAGGCAAGTAGCATTGAAATAATTATGGAATGACTTCAGAACGTTCCAGCATGCATGCTAATACAATCACTAACCCTAAACCTAAGCCTGAATGCTGGAACGTTCGGAAATCTTGCTCAGAATAGTGGTACCCCCCCCCCCCCCCCCACACACACACACACTCTCTAAACCCACCCCAGTGACTGAGTGAGTCGGGGGCCTGACACACAGAGCACACAGACACACGTACGGTACTGATTGCCGAAAACAAACTTTCCTGATACAAAAAGTTTATCCTTTGATAAATTTCTCTATTTTTAGTTTTAGCCTGCTTTCCATTATTCATTTTATGGTGTTATTTTCAACTTTTTATCAACAACCAAGAACAACTTCCGGATGTGGAATGGGCAGGTAACTCTATCAGAGAGAGAGAGAGAGAGAGAGAGAGAGAGAGAGAGAGAGAGAGAGAGAGAGAGAGAGAAACCGAAAGAGTAGAGGAAGACTAAATGAGAGAAAGATGACATTACTTACTGAAATGAAGGACCATTACCCGATTAGACTTACTTAACACAACCATGATAAAAACGTTTTGTTGTATGCCGCGAGGTGATTTTGACAAACCGTTTCCATATTTTAGAAAACCCATGGAAAATGGGTATTTTTCAAAAGATAGCGCAGGTACATTTCTCCACGACAAAAGTCTGTTGCGTTTTTATTATGTCCCCAGTAACTATGAGAACGTCTGTTTTGACTTGAAAAGTGGATATAGAAGTCTAATAAAGAAAGATGAAACGAAAAAAGAATATTTAGACGATTTGCTTCGATGGGTTATGTTAAATTATAAGAAGTTTCAGTTAGAATTAGAAGTTGAAAATGATGTAGGAAAGACACAGTTCACAAGGCAAGTACATAGACAGGTTTTTAGTCCAGTAGTTTCGGATCACTTTTGGTAGAGTTAGATCACATTTAGGGGAGCATGTAGCCCAAGTACTCTGCCATTCGAGAACTATAGATGAACATTTGGATGGTTATAATATGATCGCTCTCTCACTCTCTGTCATTCGAGAGAAATATAGCAAAAACATGGAATGGCCGACTACCACAGACCCAAAGATTCCCAAAGATACAAAAAAAAAAAATCCTATGTTTGATGCTAAATACATTTACATTGATCATTTTCAATTTCCCAATAACAAATATTGCACATGTATAGTAACCACTAATAACCACCACAGGAAAAAAACATTTAATAATGTTCCAGTTATATACGTTGTGCTGGCATGTTTCTTCCTGTAGTGTGTGTATCGGTGATTGCTATGTGAAATAATTGTTATCAACAAACTCGAAAGAAAGAAATGTTTTATTTAACGACGCACTCAACACATTTTATATACGGTTATATGGCATCAGACATAGTTAAGGACCACATAGATTTTGAGTGGAAACCCGCTGTCGCCACTTCATGGTCTACTCTTATGTCGATTAACAGCAAGGGATCTTTTATTTGCACTTCCCACAGGCAGGATAGCACAAACCATGGCCTTTGTTGAACCAGTTATGGATCACTGGTTGGTGCAAGTGAAGTGGTTTACACCTACCCAGTGAGCCTTGCATATAGCACTCACTCGGAGTTCGGAGTCAGTATCAGGATTAAAAATCCCATGCCTCGACTGGGATCCGAACTCAGTACCTACCAGCCTGTAGACCGATGGCCTCAACAAACTCGAAAGTAATCAATGTAATATTATGGTTGTATTAGAGCATCAAACAGGATTATGGTTGTATTAGAGCATCAGACAGGATTATGGTTGTATTAGAGCCTTTTGTGTTTGCTCTTAGAGTTATTTCTGATGGCAAAGAGCAATCATAACTTGCGTAAAAATGTATAGCTCTCGCAAGGCAGAGTGCTCTGGCCATATGTGCTGGGGTTCGTTTTACTTTCTAATATTATTGGTACAAATGTATGCTACACAAAGAAGTAGGGCTAGTACATTTTTAAACATGGATAATGGATTTTGAAAATCACTGATACCATGGCTAGTGGATTTTAAAAAATTTCTAGAAGACTGGCTCACATAATTATTTCTTAATTTGAAATTTGTCAAAAGTCAAATCATGTTACTGCATGATATCCAAACAAATATGTCCATGGTGCTTCCATTTTAAAAATGAGGGGAATTTCATAGTAAAATGTGTACTGGAATGTGGCCTTTTGTTGATTATTATTAAATCTTTTGACTGTTTGAAAATAAATATGATAATTAAAGGGACAAACCTGAGTTTGCTGTGCATTGTATATTTTATATTTAATTACAATCGTTAAAAAGTCTCTGTCAGTCGATAGCATCTTAAACACTGCAGCAAACTCATGAATGTCTCTTTAAAAGTTTTATACTATATATGAAGTGAACATCTGGTAAGATACTTACCAGTAATATTAATATTTATTGTGTAGGAAGCTAAAATTATAGTGCCATGATGACATGTCTATCACTGTAAATTGAGTAGACAGCTAGTTTTGTTAGATTCTATTAGAGTAGATTCTGATCAGTACAGGTCAAAAAGTTTGTTTTGTTTAACAACACTATTGGAGCACATTGATTTATTAATCAGCTATTGGAAAAAAGAAACACACTCAACACATTTTATTGACGGTTATATGGCGTCAGACATATTGTTAAGGATCACACAGATTTTAAGAGGAAACCCGCCATTGCCACTTCATGGGCTACTCTTTCCAATTAGTAGCAAGAGATCTTTTATTTGCACTTCCCACAGTCAGGATAGCACAAACCATGGCCTTTGTTGAACCAGTTATGGATCACTGGTACGTGCAAGTGGTTTACTCCCACCCATTGAGCCTTGCGGAGCACTCACGCAGGATTTTGGAGTCGGTATCTGGATTAAAAATTCCATGCCTCGACTGGGATCTGAACCTAGTACCTACCAGCCTGTTGACCAATGGCCAAACCATGACGCCACCGAGGCCGGTCCAGATATTGGATGTCAAACATTTGGTAATTCTGACATATAAGTCTTAGAGAGTAAACCTGCTACATTTTTCCATTAGTAGCAAGGGATCTTTTATATGCACCATCCCACAAACATGATAGCACATACCACAGCCTTTAATATACCAGTTGTGATGCACTGGCTGGAATGAGATATGGCCCAATGGGCTCACCGATGGGTACCGATCCTAGACCGACCACGCATTAAGTGTGCAGTTTACCACTTTGCTACGTCCTGTCTGCCCATAGGTCAAAGTAGTGGTACACATACTGTTTCAAAATTATTTTGACTTCATGTAGTACAAATAGTACTTAACAAAATGGGTTTATGGATAAGAGGGCACAAGCAAAGCAGTTGTGGCAGAATGACCATTGTCTTCAGCTGTCTCCAGTGATTTAAAAGTAAATATCTTATTCAAAGGAATTTACTTTTGAAATTTAAATTAATTATGTTTTAGGAATCACTGTCACAGGAAGGAAGTGTTTTATTTAACAACACACTCAACACATGTTATTTACGGTTATATTTTTTCGGCACTGTCAGAGATTACTAATCACATGACTTAAAAAACAAAAAAGCATATTGTTTGCACAATGGAAATAAGAAATTCTGATATAATATCTACTAATGTGAGATACTAATAGCTACATGTAAGATTGATGGCTGTAAACTGACCTCAGTGGCATAGTAGTTAAGCCATTGGACTACAGGCTGGTAGGTACATTGTTCATAGCCTGGTACCAGCTCCAACCCAGAGCGAGTTCTTAAGGGCTCGATAGGCCACTACACCCTCTTCTCTCTCACTAAACAACTGACCCACTGTCCTGGACAGATAGCTGAAGTGTGTGCCCAGGACAGCGTGCTAGAACCTTAATTGGATATAAGCACAAAAATAAGTTGAAATGAATGATGGCTGTAATACATGTACTTTCTGTTTTCAGCTTGCATACTGATTTTATTTGCTGGCGTGGCTTATTGACAAAGTTGCTATGTACACCATTTGAAAACCGAGATGACTGGTGTATTGCTGTTTGCCTCTTTAATGGGACCTACTATCTGTGTGAATTTGACACGGAGAAAAAGGAACGAGAAAAACGGTCAATGTCTGATCGACAAGATGAGATGTGTTACTGGGGCTGGAAGTTTGAACAATATGTCACTTCAGGTTTGTATTCTTTATAGAATTCCATTTTTCATGCTTCTGATTTTAACTCATAACCTGTACATGCGTAACACACGCATACAGGTAGACCACATAACATGTAGCAATAAACGTGTACCTTAATAACTCAAATAAACCCCACCATTTGATGTCATGAATTTATTTTAAACTTGGGGAATAACCCCATCCCTCTGCTAAAACCTGTTGCAAAATTGATTTGCGATGGCATTTTTAATATTTTGGGATTTACATGTTATTATTTGTGCAAAATTGCCACTGCAAGATGATATTAATTTCAAGGGCCGTATCCCTGCTGATTCTTTTCTGATTTGTCGACATAGTTCAGTGGTTTTTGCTATCGTAAATGTATTTTTTATTGGTAAATCATTAGTGGTTCGAACATTGAGATGTTTACTTAATCAGCTCTTTGCATGTTGACTTTATCTTAATTACTCTGTTATAAATGATTTTTTCATTTCATTTTCAATATTGTTTGACGTGCACATTCAGAGCAAGCTGTTATAGCGCACGCCTGTCTTGGGCACACACCTCAGCTATCTGAGCTGTGTCCAGGACAGAATAGAAATTAGTGGTTAGTTGTTATTGTTAGAGAAAAGAGGGTGTAGCGGCCATACACCTACCCAATAAGTCCTTAAAAACTCGCTCTGGGTGAGAGCCGGTACTGGGCTGCGAACCCAGTACCTACCAGCCTGTTGTCCGGCGACTTAACCGCTAGGCCACCGAGGCCGGTTATAAATGATGTCAAACCTGCCCTTATGTAGTTGACACTATTAATACACTATATATCTAGCCATTGCACCACGACTGGTATATCAAAGGCCGTGGTATGTGCTATCCTATCTGTGGGCTGGTGCATATAGAAGATCCCTTGCTACTAAAGGAAATATGTAGCAAATTTCCTCTGTAAGACTATGTCTCAAAATTACCAAATATTTGACATCCAAAAGCCGATGATTAATAAATGAAAGTGCTCTAGTGATGTTCTCAAACAAAACAAACTTTAAATGACATCAATATAAATTGCATGTATAATATTGATGTTATTAAATTAAATGTGTGTTTGTTTTTTAATCAGACAAACCAGACGGTAAACCGAACACTTCTCAACCCGTCAACAATAATGAAGCTTTCTGCACTGTTGTCCGAACCCGACTGGCCTCTCACTCCCTTGGTACAGTATTACAGTTTAATTAACGTTACACAGTAAATTCAGGACATGGTCATAATAGGTAACACAAAATAAAAAACAGTTTTTGCGAAACCCTTAAGTCAGGGCTTCTAGATTATGGTAGCCCCACTCCCATGGTTAGTAATATTCTGTGTTGGGCTAGTGAATAATTACTATAACTAGCCCGATGGCGTAGAACCGCTAAAAATTAAAGTAAATAATAAAAATCTACGAAATTCAGCAGTTGGTGGTTTAAAAAAAAAATGGAAGAAGAAAAAAAGAACCATGTAGGCTACTTCCTACCATTCTTACAACTTTCTGTCATACCCACCATGCCAAAACCATTAAAATGTCTACATATTTGACTGATAATACTTGAGTGTTTGCAATAAAAATAAAATTTAAAAAAATGGTAACAACATTTAATAAAGTTTTAATTTGTAAAACGCCACGTTCCATTCTTTGGAGTTTACTTCCGGGTTCTATGTTGTCGTGATTTAATATGGAGATATACATGTTTATTTCGTTTGCAGAGTAGTGTAAATTCAACCAAATTTGTCAACATAATTATTTTTTAATAAATTATTTCAGTGAAAACAAAAAAGAAGAAAAAAACACACACAAAAACCCCAAACAAAATTATTAAAGTTATGGTAACACAAATAAATTTATATATATATATTTTTTTTTTAAAATAAATGTATACATGTAA
>JAECMU010046520.1:0-10274 GCA_016106625.1 Dracogyra subfuscus | reverse complement strand
CCAAGGGCCACTGCACTGACTTCTCGCACTAACCACTAACAAGCGGGACGTAGCCCAGTGGTACAGCGCTCGCTCGATGCACGGTCGGTCTGGGATCGATCCCCGTCGGTGGGCCCACTGGGCTATTTCTCGTTACAGTGCACCACGACTGGTATATCAAAGGCCGTGGTATGTGCTATCCTGTATGTGGGATAGTGCATATAAAAGATCCCTTGCTGCTAATCGGAACGAGTAGCCCATGAAGTGGCGACAGCGGGTTTCCTCTCTCAGTATCTGTGTGGTCCTTAATCATATGTCTGATGCCATATAACCGTAAATAAAATGTGTTGAGTGCATCGTTAAATAAAACATTTCTTTCTAACCACTAACAACTAATCACTAACTTACTGTTCACTAAATTCTGGCAACTTTGTGATCTCGTATTGCAATGCTAAAAGACTTGCAAAGAGGATACTTTGTTGTCTAGCAGAGCCTAAGAGACTTTGTGAATGAGGCACCTGGATAGACAACCCAGATGCATGCCCCGGAAAGGGTGCTTGAACCTCGATTAGATATAGCATGTATAGTACCAAATGAAATCCCACAGACAACAATAGTAACACATGTGGCTAAAACTCAAACCTGCATGCAGTGTATCAATCAACATAAATGCCACAGATATAAATATTACCATACCTTACACTTAAAATGACTGAGAAATAATGGGGAAAACTAACCCAGTCCCATCGAGGAGATTCAATTCTATTAGTAAAGTACTTAAGGTGACTACAAGAGTGCAGCATAGCCCAGTGGTACAGTGCCCGCCTGATGCGCGGTTGGTCTAGGATCGATCCCCGTCAGCTAACCACTGGGGTTTTTCTCGACATAACCATATGTTCGACGCCGATATAACCGTTGTTATAATGTGTTGAGTGCATCGTTAAACAAACAAACAAAACAAATAAAAAATTAAGGTGACTACAAAAAATATCTAGGGGAGAGAAAAGGGCATTGATCCTTTTTAGGACCTCTTTGAGTGTTTTTGGCAGAAATAAATCTTTGGGTATGGAGTTGAATGCAAGCACAGTTAACAGGTATGGGGGAGGGGGGTCCTCTTCCAGAAAGAAAATGGGATATGGGAACAAAATCATACAGTAATTATAAGAGTAATTAATTTCATAAAAAGGTTAACTTTAAAAAAAAAACACCTACCAAAACATTTGGGTATGGCGCCATACCCGTTTTACCCTCCGACAGAAACCCTGTTTTTTAGTGAATACAATAACAAGACAATGCCACGTCTCCTGATCTGGATCCATGCCATGTGGACTACATAGTGGAAATGTGGTTAATTAACCAATCTCCGCCAATTGCCCAATCAAAGTGGCAGTATTCTGTGGGTAACAATTAACAATTACTTATCAGCATGTTGCAGACCAAAACAAACCATTTACTCTTGGTGTGCTTGCCAGCAAACTGCCATTCTTTGACAAAATGGCAAATTTGTTTTTTGTTTTTTTACCACAGAACAAAATTATTTATTTAACAGCTCGGTGGCACAGCATTTGTGAGAGCAGGGGGCAGGATATAGCCCAGTGGTACAGCACTCACTCAAATTGATTCCCATTGTGCTCAGATGGTTGGTAATGCCATATTTGATCATCTGAAATCTGAACATTTTCAGGGAGCATACCACTGCCCCCCACAATAGATTCAGGCCCTTTGGGCCATGACACGGACAGTGCACCATCCCCACTATTATGTAACGATACACTCCACAGACCGTGTTAGGTTGATTATTTAACATTCCTGTCCTTTCCTCTGTGCCACATTGTACCTAGAAGCTAGCACACTTCATATATACAAGTACCAAAATGGTGATGTCACAACAAATTACAACCATCATGAACGCCATCTCAGTATATTACCCTACTTGTCAAATACAATTAATACATTATAATTTATTCCTCAAACTGCCTCTAACCCAGATTCGCATCATGGTACACTGGTCAGAACAGTCATAAAACATCACAGAACTTGTCCCCAGGGATCATTCCCTTGACCTCTGGCCCAAGCCTTAGGCCCTTGAGCCAGAACTTTCTAACCACATAACCATCCCTGTCTAATCTTGAGAGAAGAGGAAGCACCATCTTATCACAGCTCCAACTGTGAATGCCAATAATTCCAGACGGCTTTGTTGCAATGGCATCATCAAGCTCTCCAATCGGAGAGGAACATTCCATGTGTCAGCGCTCTTTTATCTTGGTGCATACTGATGGTATCCCATCCACATGCAAGTAATACTTTCCTCTAATGTAGTCAGCTAATTTTCAGTGTACACAGCGTTCCCTATAGCTGCTTCCCTATAGCTGCGTTCCCTATAGCTGCGCTGAGGAGAGAGAGAGGATTCCTGGTTTTTATCTTTGTGTGTGTATCAAAGGTATCCCAAATACAAACATAAAACAATACTTTCTTCTCAGAGGAATGTTTGTTTAACAACACTGCAGCATACCAAGTTTTAATCAGAGGCCATTAGGTTGTCAGACACACGGTAACTGTGACAGTTTGTCTACACAGTTAGAAAAGAAACTCACTGAATCACATGGCTACTTTTTGTTTTTATCTATGAACAGTATGTGGTCTCTGAAATATATATACTTTCTCTTTCTTTGACAGAACTGCAAATGCTCTCTCACCCCCACCTAAAAACATCAATAACAAAAAAACAAAACAAAAACAAAAATAATTTACAAACTTTATATATTAGTTGTGGAGCACTTGGTATAATGTGAAAAACAATAATTCCCATCACGGAGGATACTTCACAAGAATCATCTCTCCTCAGACAATCAGTCTACCTCAGAGTACACCAAGCTCACCGTACTTCACAAGTAGAACTTGTCTTTACACTTGACTAAATTATCTCACTTTTGCATGGGGCTAGACAGTTTTCTGTTATTCTGTAGGGTCCATAACCTTTCTAAATATGTTAGAAACATAAAAAATGTAATTGCCATGTTACCATGTAATTCAGTTCTATGACAAAAATCTATTTTTTTAAACATTATAAAAATTTTTGATGACTACTGAATCCCCCATTCAATAGTCATAAAAAAATGTAATAACTTTAAAAAAATAGATTTTTGTGAAAGAACTGAACTGCATGGCAACATGGCAATTAAATATTTTAAGGGACTACAATTTCTTGTTCAAATGATTAAAGGAGTCTATCGGCACATCAATTACAAACTGGTCAAGCATGAACACAACTTACACGCAGTTCACCCTTGTTTTACTGCTGTAGTTAAACTGAAGAAAATTAATCCATCACTGCTTTTGTTCAGTATAGGTACCATAATTTAAGCTTACAAGAAAAATGGTTTCTGTAAAAAAATAACTCAGTAAAGTTTGGCTCTCAGAACATTTTCTACCCTGGGTTAAAATTGCCTTATTATTTTAATATTGTAATTAAACAGGCAAAACCAAATCAATCACTGTTTTGTTTGGTGCAGTGTGGCTAATTTTAACATGCTCATATACCATTAAGGGTTGGGTTTTTTTTGGTTTTTTGGGGTTTTTTAACGACACACTCAACACATTATATGTATGGTTATATCGGCGTCGAACATATGGTTATGTCAAGAAAAAAACCCAGTGGTTAGCTGATGGGGATGGATCCTAGACTGACCGTGCATAAGGCGGGCACTGTACCACTGGGCTATGATACCATTAAGGTTTCAAGCATGTCTATCCCTGGTCCTGCCTGTTTTATTTGGTATAGATTTGACAATTCAAGCACACATAGGAACATATTTTTGTATGTCTCTCAGTAAAACCTTGGCCCTTGAAAAATAAATCCATACCCCCCCAAAAAAACAACAACAAAAAAACAAAAATAATCAACCCTCAACCATTTCTGCCATGGGTTGAAATGGACTTATTTACATGTATACCCACAGGGGTGATGCATTCTATTAATCTATCTATCTGCTGGACTGATTGGTGTTACACCAGTAACCTGCAGACCCATTACACATGTGACCTGTGGTGAGTTTAATTAAAACTGACTGGCCTGGCTGGTTCTGTAAGTCTGTCGGATCTATAAATATACCAGCCTGCAGTTTACTTAAATTCAAAGTTGAGCACTTTACCAATGAATCTAGAGTGGCTTCCTGCTGCAGGGAGCCATTAAGAAGCAGTGCATGGTGGCGAGCTGGATGAGGAGTAAACAAACACACTGTCTGGCTAGACTACTGTAAACACGGTGCCAGGCAATGCACAGGTACCCTTATCTACATGTACATGTGTATCATGTAATTGGTTCAAAATTCCCTCAACATTGTTTTGTGCAGTATTTCATATTTTAACAAATAGATTTCTATATTATTTAATTTTTTAATTATTATTATTATTTTATTTTTTTTGTTCATTTATTTGTTTGTTGTGGTTAGTGGGGTGGATGCAATGATGTTATGACCTATTGCATCTATGTGGTTGGCAGAGCAACTGGTTGAACCAGACACATGGGGATTACATTGGATGCGATGATGTTATGACCTATTGTATCTACTGCCAACATGCTAACCACTGAGCTCTACACCACTGACATCTCCACACCACTGAAATATGATTTGAAAAGCAGCAGTATAGTCCCATAGCCGAGATTACTGGTTAGAAAATATTACGTCTATGTGTAAACCACAGAATGTTATTAACATTTCATCAGCACATTACTAAGATTATCAGCAGCCTGGAACAGATGAGACCACTATCCAGGAATAGTGCCTACATCCATTGGATAAACGTGGAAAATGTGGAATTTTGCTATCTGAAACTTTCACACTTATCTGGCAGATAAGAACTATTTTTGGACAGTGGACTTACCCACGCCTCATTCATTCAGTTGGCAGAAGAAGACTATCTAAAAAAAATTAATAATAAAAACAAAGTTTTTGAAGTAAATCCAGTGGGCCTTCTGCATTATGCAATACTGCGAGTCCTACATCAGAATGCAGTGGGTCATGCACTTAGGAAGTTAGACAAGGAAATTAATGTGTGCAGATATAAACCAGAATACCACAATGTGGTTTTTCTAACTCCACAGGTTTGTATACAGTTTTATATTTACCAGGGTCTTGAAGAATGTTGTTCAGTTTTGAAGAGAATCTTAAATTAGAACTGTTTATCAGAAGCTATCAGAGAGCCAGGCCATGGATGGAGGCAAGACCTGTATACACCTCTGTGTTTATCTCGTTAGGAGAAAACCACGTACTACACTACCTGCCACCAATGTATTGAAGTTTATAATTAATATAATCACTGAATTCCCAGTCTCAAGGTGCTGAGACTTACAATTAAAGAGTCAGTGGCACCATGCTCAGACACCAACCTATTGATTAAGATCTGGAAAGTGAAAGTTAAAGGAACAGAATCTAGTTTCAGCCTATGAAAACACTAAGTTTAGTTAATCTACAAACCTGTAATACATTCGTATAAAGTTACAATTGAGTGAAACATGAGTTTCTGACTTTGAAATGGTGAAATACCCTTTGATAATAGACTAAAACTCGACTCCATAATTGTTACCTCTCAGACGAACATGCATTTAAAAAAATATGATACATACATTTTGTGATATAAAATGCACCAGGATGGCCAAAAACACTTTGAATGTATGGAACTGGATAAGTTAAACAATAAAATCTAAGTACAGTATGATTTCAGCTATCAAAAACCGTTCTAATTGTAATTAAAGTTTGTTTTGTTTATCACCACCACCAACAGTAGCACATTGATTAATTAATCATCGGTTATTGGGTGTCAAAAATTTGTTAACTGTGTCATGCAGTCTTCAGAGAAAACCTACTGCACTTGTCCATTAGCAGCAAGGGACAGGACAACACATACCACTGCTTTTGGTATACCAGTTATAGTGCATGGGTTGATACACGGGAGAAAAACACAGGGAGAAAATGTGTCCAGTGAAAAGATTTGAACCTTCAACCTAAACACCTCAGGTAAAGCACTATCTCCTGAGCTAGATCCCACCCCATCAGGAATGTAAAGAAATACTTGTTTTAAGACACCAAGAACACCTCAGCACATTTTAAACTATGGCTATTTGGTGTCTAACATTTGGTTATTAATATTAACTTTTAGTCCTGGAGAGAATTAACTCAGTGACTACAGAATAAACCATTTAAAAGCCTTCCAAATTTTAACCAGTTAAAAAAAAAAAAAAAAAAAATCTTGCTTGACTGTCTTTGACCCAATGATTTTTTGAGAATCACATAAACTGCACACACTACGACAAGTAGCCGACATGTGTGTGTAATACTCCATACATTAATCTGTAGACATTTGTGGAAGGCAAGGAGAATAATACATTTATGAGAAATATGACTGCCATAAAGGTTATATCAACACGGAGAGTGGAGACTCGCAGACTAAAGTTCTGTAGTCAAAGGAACGGGTCAAACATGCTGGGGCCATTCACAAGACGTGCACATTTAGCATTACAGTGAAAAAAAAAAAATCAATTTCAAACTTCATAACCCAGTTTTGTTTCTGTTACACTATGATGTATGTAGACATAGCTACTGTTTTGAAATTCAAATTGCTTCATTCCAATATTCATAAGACAGGTACACATTCTTTCATATCAGAAATTTCAATATGTAATGACAGGGAGCAAGATAAAAGTTATGTTCAAGCAATGAGAAAAAAATATGTAAGGGGATCTGGACATTTTTAAATATGATTTCATTTTATTTATTTATTTATTTTTTTTTAATTTTTTTTTTATGTGCAAGCAAATGAGTACTTGAAACAATGGCAGCTACGCCCAAGGATGTGATTGTAGGTCATACTTGTAATCTGACATGCTAAATGACACAAGCATAACCATTTCTTAAGAGATCACTTGCAGTTTTGTCCAGACTAAGAAGTTTAATACTGCCATTTAAATTCTCTCTGCTGAATGGACCATATTTAATTGTTCTATAAAGAACATATAAAAGACATCATCCAGCTAATTAAAAGGAGAAAGCATGTATAGTATCGATTGGGCCCCAATAAAACTTTCAAGTTTAGATTTAAGGCCTTAATAGCCAATACGAATAGCTGGTACATGTAGTTGAAGTCTTAGTGAAAACTTCACCGAAGTCTGGACTTTTATTTCATAATCACAGGTACACAGCTGCCATATTAGACATCTATAAAATGAGTTGGGGAAGGGAAGGTCACACAGACCTTAATTTTATTCCTGGATCTGAGTCATACATAGAGATTATTACATGAGCTTGTGTGTCGTATGGATTTTACGAAACAAGTGTCAGGATTATAACTCACTAGGGTAAAGCTTGTGACAAGTAAAAGCTCGTTTAATATCCTGTAAACATGTTTTCAAAACTGATTCTGGACTTCAGACCATCCATGGATGTCTGGATGGACTCCAGAAGTAATGAACAAGGGCCTAATTCACAAAGTGCTTTTAGGTTCTCAGATTAAGCAACATTGCATCATCCTTGCAAGTCTGTATGCACAGCACTGGAAGATCGCAAAGTTGGAAGAGTTTTGTGAATCAGACCCCAGAACTTGACTATAAAAATAGAAATAGTGGAGTAGAAATGCTAGACATGTATGTACAAACAAAGTAGGTTTTGTTTAACTACTCCACAAGAGCACATTGATTTATTAATCATCGGCTATTGGATGTCAAACATTTGGTCATTTTGACAGTCATAGAGACGAAAACTGCTACATGTTTCCATTAGTAGCAAGGGATCTTTTATATGCATTATCCCACAGACAGGATAGCACATACCACAGCCTTTGATATACCAGTCGTGGTACACTGGCTAGAACTGTATGTACAAACAAAGAAAAAGCTATATTTATGGTTTCCCAAGACAAGGAAGCTCTATTTGTATTGACAATGAAATCTCTGTATTCGACTAGATATGAAGTTACAGTTCGACTATTTCAACAAAGAGCTCTACCCACTTTAAAACTCACAGCACCAGGTGCTGTCCATCACAGCTCTATAAATAACTAGCAGACAGAAATATCATGTCTACAGTTTCCTCAGCTTCTCCTTCATTTCACACCTACATCTTGTATCCTTTGTCATCAAACGTAAGTTATAATGGATTCTGGGACAAATGCCAACACATTATAACCAACAGTGTCAATAGATTACACACATGAACATTCTGCTGTCGTTATATTTAACAAATGGTGAACATTTATAGTTGTTTTTACTATTTTTACTGTTAAAGATGTCACTATACACACATAAAACACAAGCTTTTAACTTACGATGGAGGTGGTAAGATACACATATGTTATTGAGATAAGATTAAAATTTATAGTTGTGTAAAATGTTCCACATACAAATAGATCTAAAATGCATTGCATAAACAAAGGAAAAGAAAGGAATGTCTAATTAATGCTTCAGAACATTGTTATAATGTGTGGCTGTTTGGTATCAGGTTAGAGCAATCGTGACATTTGATTTATAGAACAAGAGAGAATACCCACAACCAATTGCTGATTAGCTGCATGGGGACATTTATGTCTACTTAGTTACAGTTCATACAATGGTCTTTAATATACCAGTCCAAGAATGAAGGAATGTTTTATTTAACGACCTACTCAACACATTCTATTTATTATATTGGGTTGGACATATGGTTAAGGACCACACAGGTATTGAGAGATGAAACCCACTGTCACCACTTCATGGGCTACTCGTTTTCAATTAGCAGCAAGGCATGTTTTATATGCATCGTCCCACAGACAGGATAGCACATATCACAACATTTGATATAAGAGTCGTGGTGCACTGGTTGGAGTGAGAAATTGCCCAATGGGTCCACTGACGGGGATTGATCCCAGACCGACTGAGCATCAAGTGAACATTTACCACTGGGCTACATCATGCCCCACCAGTCTAAGACTAGTTTTTTTTTTAAAACAACAGTATGGAATGGGAAAATAACACATGTATGGGTTAACATATGTACATCTTATTCCTACATGCCCACAGAATGTCTGTCGCTCAGTTTGTTTCCAACGCAAGCATCACAGTGTACAGTAAATTGTTAACGCTTCTCTCTTTTACATGATACATGCATATCATGCTTTATTTTTAGCATTTCAGAATAGCTCACATGAAGCATCTCTTTACTAACCTGATTCAGTTACAGGCATGTTACCTTGGAAAAAGCCTCCCCCTTTACCTCCCCCCCCACCACTTTGTCCCCCTCCACCACATCTTTATAACAAAACAGTTAGAACAGGGATTTGCTGAAAGCTATATAGGTCTGTAACTGGTACAAGGCTGTTGTTAGGTGAAAAAAACATGTGCATTACTGCAAGTAATTGCCGGCACTTGTAGACGACTCATACTGTGTGATGCAGTATGTTTGTTAAACCAACACACAGCGTCAGACATACAGTTCTCCACATTACATAGGTTCTATTTGTATTGTATTACATAATGACAACTCATACTGCATAGTGCAGCATGTTTGATAAACCCAACACACTGCGTCAAACCTACAGTTTTCTCCACATTACACAGTTTTTACTTCCATTGTGTTTATATAACCACAACTCAAACTGCATAATGCAGCATGTTTGATAAACCCAACACACTGCATCAAACCTACAGTTCTCCACATTACACAGTTTCTACTTGTATTGTGTTACATAACCACGACTCAAAGTGCATAATGAAGCATGTTTGATAAACCCAACACACTGCGTCAAACCTACAGTTCTCCACATTACACAGTTTTTACTAACCCCAACACACTGCATCAAACCTACAGTTCTCCACATTACACAGTTTTTATTAACCCCAACACACTGCGTCAAACCTACAGTTCTCCACATTACACAGTTTTTACTAAACCCAACACACTGCATCAAACTTACAGTTCTCCACATTACACAGTTTTTACTAAACCCAACACACTGCATCAAACCTACAGTTCTCCACATTACACAGTTTTTACTAACCCCAACACATTGCATCAAACCTACAGTTCTCCACATTACACAGTTTTTATTAACCCCAACACACTGCGTCAAACCTACAGTTCTCCACATTACACAGTTTTTACTAAACCCAACACACTGCATCAAACCTACAGTTCTCCACATTACACAGTTTTTACTAACCCCAACACACTGCATCAAACCTACAGTTCTCCACATTACACAGTTTTTACTAACCCCAACACACTGCATCAAACCTACAGTTCTCCACATTACACAGTTTTTATTAA
>JAECMU010046495.1:0-21759 GCA_016106625.1 Dracogyra subfuscus | reverse complement strand
TATAAGACATTCCCTAATTATAGTCTCCTGTATAATATTCATGACATTCTGTATCTAGTCTCCTATAAATTTTATAAGACATTCCCTAATTATAGTCTCCTGTATAATATTCATGACATTCTGTATCTAGTCTCCTATAGGTTGTACAAAACATTCCCTAATTATAGTCTCCTGTATAATATTATCCTATAGGTTTTATAAGACTCCCTAATTATGGTCTCCAGTACAATATTCACAACATTCTGTATCTAAGTCTCCTATAGGTTTACTATATAACAGTTTGTATCTAGTCACTGATTAGTTTTACATACAACATTTGTATCTAGTCTCCTATAGGTTTACATACGTCATTTCCTAAATACATGTAGTTTTATGTAGCATATACAGGACATTGTGTATCTAATTTCCTATAGGTTATACATAAAACATTCTGTATCTATCTTCTATTGTTCTATAGGTTATAGATTAAACATTCTGTATCTAATCGCCTATTACTCTATAGGTTATACACAAAACATTCTTTATTTATCGCCTATTACTCTATAGGTCATACATAAAACATTCTGTATCTAATCTCCTACTTAAAAATTCTGTATTTAATCTCTTATACATTATACATTTAAGACATTCTTTAGTCTTGTGTGGGTTACATATAAGACGCTGTGGATCTAGTCTCCTATTTGTTAATATTATACATAAATCATTCTGGATCTAATACATAGGTTATACATAAAACATTCTGGATATAGTCTCCTATAGGTTAATATTATACATAGGACATTCTGGATCTATCTCCTATAGGTTATACATAAGACATTCTGGATCTAGTCTCCTACAGGTTAATATTATACATAAAACATTCTGGATCTAATCTATAGGTTATACATAAATCATTCTGTATCTAATCTCCTACTTAAACATTCTGTATTTAATCTCAAATATGTTATACATTTAAGACATTCTTTAGTCTTGTATGGATTACACATAAGATGTTCTGGATCTAGTCTCCTATTGGAAAATATTATACATAAGACATTCTGGATCTAGTCCCCTATTGGAAAATATTATACATAAGACATTCTGGATCTAGTCTCCTATTGGAAAATATTATACATAAGACATTCTGGATCTAGTCTCCTATTGGTTAATATTATACATAAAACATTCTGGATCTAGTCTCCTATTGGAAAATATTATACATAAGACATTCTGGATCTAGTCTCCTATTGGAAAATATTATACATAAGACATTCTGGATCTAGTCTCCTATAGGTTATACATAAAACATTCTGTATCTAACCTGCTACTTAAAAATTCTGTATTTAGTCTCTTAAACTTTATAAAATTAAGACATTCTTTAGTCTTCCGTGGGTTACACATAAGACGTTCTGGATCTAGTCACCTATAGTTTAATATTATACATAAAGACATTCTGGATAGTCTCCTATAGGTTAACATTATACATAAGACATTCTGAATCTAGTCCATAGGTTGACAGTATACAGTCTCCTATAAGTTTGGTCCAGACATTTTCTTTATGTAGTCTCCTATATGATATACAGAAACCATTCTACAGTTTATGTCAAGACAATCTGTATCTAGTCTCGTATAGGTTGTCTAGCCATCTGTAGTTGGTATTCAAGACTATCTGTATATTAAGAGCAATGGACACATGGCAAAGTATATGCCAATTACAAATTATGATCCATGAGAAATATAACAACTGACTTCTTTACTCTTAAAATAGGCCTAACAACATTAATATTGTTCAACATATTAGAATTTAAAAAGAAAACAAAAACAACCCTATTTGTTTAAAATACCCCATTATCTAGGTGGTTTTTTTTCCAATATTAATTTACCTGTAACTTATTTAAATTTTAAAAAGTATTTAAAAAAAAAGAAAAAAAAAAGAAAAACAAAAAGAAAAACAAAAAGAAGAAGATAATAATAATTTAAAAAATATTATTTAATATAAAAAAAAACATAATAAAAATCAATAAGTATTCATATGACAGACTACCACAAAACATACAATCTTATGATGGTTGTGAACATGGAAGGAAACTTTCTGTTATCTGGACAATGAACTGGCACTGAAAAAAAAAAGTGTCTGAACAACTACTGGTGTGTTGATGTCTCCCTGGGTTAGGCAATAGGTGAATTAATTAGCACAAGCTGCAGAAAACCAAACCCAGAACCAGTGTTTCAAAGTGGTTAAAAACGTGCAGATACATGCGCATGCATTCAGGCCACGCATCGGATACTAGCAATAGCTCTTTAATATACAGTCAAATGTTATTAGCTCGATCTCTGTTACCATGTATGTTGTTAGCCCAGGATATCGAAATCAAGAAATGGTCCATGGTACAATTTAGATCAACTACAGTAGAATCTCGATGGGTCGAACTCGGAACGGTCAAATACACCACAATGCTCAAACCAAAAACAAGGTCCCGAAATACAATGACACGATGTTGACCGAATGGTCAGGTTAAACTACTTGATGAGTTGGACACTTTCTCAAGCACCAACAGGGTTCGAGTCAACGGGATTCAACTGTTTTACATTTTACCTTGAATCACCGGTATCTTGACCTTACTTGCTTGGTCAACATCGAGATAACAAACTTTGACTGTGCTTATTACTAAACAGTATTACTTTTTTTTTAAACTTAAATAATTCTATAAATATGTAAATTTTGAAGAACAATTAACAGATATTTCTTAACGGTTTTATATTTTATATAAAATTTACAGTTTTATTTTGTCAGACAATATAAATTTTTTTACAAAGAAAAGAAATTACTTAATTACTAGCATTCACATTTTCCCAATTATGTGTATATATGAAATCATTCTACTGATCACCACGACACGTTGACTTGAAGTCTACTGTTAATGCTTTTAACAGGTCAATAACAGGTCAATGGGGGTGAGTAAGGGAGGGCACTGCAGTCAAGGGGCAACACCCACATACATCTAATAGTTTCGTTAACTTTTCTCTGGTGCGTGGTACAAACTTTCGTTCCTTACGGGGCAGAATGAAGAAACTTTCCAACTGAAATTAAACAGAGAGAATCACAAGTTAACTTGATCAAGATTCAACCATCGAAAACATCCCAGTAACGGAACTGCAGGATTTAACTATAAAACCCATCCAAGGCTATATTGAATTTCTGCTATTTAAACATGAACCTATCTTGAAAATGTCCATGCATGCTTCCATCACAATATTTATCATTTTTATGACTTGTACAAGTTGTAAGCAAATCTGTACATTTGATGAAGACCTGATGGCTGGCACTTTTACGGTAACTGGTTGAATTTAAGATTATAAATATCATAGCCAGGATGGGGTTTAATGATTTACATCATAGCTTGGCTGAGGTTTGTTTAACAGTTTATACAGTGAACACAGTCAAGCCAAGGTGTATACTGTAGGTTGGCTAATATTTGTTCCATTATTCAATTTGCAGCCTATTAGGGATTCTGATTCATACTACATCCCGGCCAAGGTTGTGCAATTCATACTGCAACCTGACTTAGGTTGTCCGATTCATACTGCAGCCTGGTTGAGGTTGTCCAATTCATACTGCAGCCTGACTTAGGTTGTCTGTTTGATTCATATTGCAGCCTGACTTAGGTTGTTTGATTCATACTGCAACCTGACTTAGGTTGTCCAGTTAATATATAGCAACCTGACTGAGGTTGTTCAATTCAGCCTGCAGCCTGACTGAGGTTGTCCCATTCAAACTACAGCCTGGTTGAGGTTGTCCAATTAATATAGCAACCTGACTGAGGTTGTCCGATTCAAACTGCAGCCTGGATGACGTTGTCCAATTAATATAGCAACCTAACTGAGGTTGTCCGATTCAAACTGCAGCCAGGCTGAGGGTTCTTTGCTTTACACTAAAAGCTTGACTAAAGTTTGCTTGATTCATACTAAAGCCTGGTTGACCTTTTTTCCCTTATTCTTACTGCAGTATGGGCTGAGGTATGCCTGATGGTCCATGCCAAAAATGGATACAGGTTATTTGATTTTGGTTGGTTTTTATCTGGGGACACATTCAAACATGAATAGAAATAAAACATGATGGCAAAACAAACATTAGATGAAAAAAAAAAGCAAACAAAATCTTTAGAGCCAAACTGCAAATGGCTGTGCATCAATGTAAGAGCAACAGGATGAAACCAAACTTACAGGATGTGACGTAAAGCATGCAATTCTAAAACCATCCACCTGGCCCACCTAAAACCCAAACCTTACATGCAATGAACCATCATGTCAACATACTACTGTGAAATCCTTTATTTTTTATGGGCTTAAATTTTCAGTGTTTGTTTATAAAAAAATCACACCTTAAAAACTAAAAAATGTGTTGGGTACTTAAAATTATTGGATTGAAAAGGTAGTATTATATATGTCCATCTATCATATGTTTGTTGTGTTCTTATATTTGTTGATGGCACTAGTCTATGAAATACACAAATATTAGATGCCACAAACAAAAGTGATTTCAGAGTATGGCACAGACCTAGCCTTAATGTTAAAATGTCATTGGTTTAACTTCCACCTCTAATTGTGTAAAAATAAAACCTGTAATCTGTAGAAATGTTTAAAGTTATGTCTAAGATGGGCATGTGTTATGTGTGAGATGAACATGAGTTTATATGTGAGATGAACATGTTAGATGTCAGATGACTTTATATGTGAGATGAACATGTTAGATGTCACATGACTTTGTGTGAGATGTATTATCACTGTGAGATAAACATGTTAGATGACATATGACTTTATGTGTGAGATAAACATGTGAGATGAACATGTTAAATGTCAGACGGCTTCATGCGTGACATGGACCTTTTCCACTAGTCTTCAACAACAACAACAACAAAATCTCTTGAGAAATCTAAAATTTGCAACAAAAACATTTCTTTTCTACTGTCAGTTTTTGTAAAATAAACAAAGGATATCATGGACCTATTTGCAAGATAAGACCGTGCGATAATCTATAACTGTGCACCATTCACTGTTGAGGTTATTCCATGAAAATCTAAATGCTCTGCAAAAGTACAAATTATTTACTTTTAAAGGTACAATAAAGCTTTAACAAATATACTAAATCGAGCCCAGAAGATAGTGATTGTCTAAGTCTAGCTGGTGGCAAACACTAACCTACTACAGTATATATAGCCTGTGGACTAGCTAGTGCTTAAGAAAATAAAAACCAAAAGGTTTCACAGCTTCACCACTCTTCACCATTTCTAAAACTAATCTTCTCACCAGTAAACACTAAATGAAAACGCTTTTTACCAAACCAACCATGTTATGTGTAACGTGTCTTGACTTAACTGGCACCCTAAATAGTCTTTATTCTATGTGCAAGTAATACAATATACGGATAATGGAACCAGTCTATTAATTTAAGGTATCACATCACAACACAAGCTAATTTTATTAACCTACAAAGTATATTGTTTTAAATATCAGCGTAAATTATATTCATGAACAAAATATATTACATGCAAATACCCCCACACAAAAAAACACAAACAAATAACAAACAAACCCAACAAAAATAAAAATAAAATATATTTTAATAATTTAATGTAAAATAATAATTAAAATCAATAAGATACATAAAATAAAATATTAGTCTACAAAAGTACTTTTTTACATTTATATTTTAATGGGTTTTTTTTTTTTTTAAATTTGGAATTTGGGTTAGTGGGTTAACCTGATGGGCTACCGAATATTTGACACCGATCAAGCATGCCTGTCATGGGCTAAACCCTATGACTCCATTAAGAGACTTCTACCCACAACATAAGGTGATCAGTGCAGAAATATCTTACAGTATACACCACCAATGGTTTCACGAACTGTCTTGTTTATAAGCACACAGTGTCAAGGTTACTCAAAGATACTGATCTACTTTACACTCCCTTGGAGGTAAAAAAAAACAAAAAACGGAAAAAAAAATAAAGAAAAAGAAAAATGAAAAGAAAAAGAAGCAACTTGCAACAACTCCAGTTGTACACAGTGCAAATCCATTTTTATACATACACAACATTCCAGGCCAGTAACAGATAGCAATAAAGATTGGCCAATTACAAAGCCCGGTGATCAGCCTGGGCATTGGTGAGTTTGGGGCAAAATATCAATGACAGAATATAAATACTTGACAGGCTTATCTTAAGTGTAGTGTCCCCGGTGACCCGGCAGAGGGGATTTGCTGAGAAAGACCCGACACACTAAATGGTCCATGCTCTTCCTCATACACCCGGTGAGATGCTATCAAGCGCAGATTGTGTTTTATGCATTTCAAACCTATCAGGTTACCAGGTGGGTCCCCAGCGACACGGAGGTGCCCCACTGAACGCCGATAAGACATCAGCAACACCAGGGAACTGTCAGAAATCCTCACTAATTTCACATTTTCAGCCGATACAGATCACCAGTAACAGAGAAAACGAACACAATAGAACATCAACAAATGTTAATGCCACCTACCAAGTTCAAAGCATTGACTATGTCAGCAAAAAGGGAAGATGAAAAACGAAGGAAAATAAAAACACAGATAAAAGTACCACTTTTTATGGAGTGATTATATATATATGTGACTAGACTACCCCAACAACTTCACAGAGATATTCTATATAATTACGACAGTTAACAATGTAGCTACATATAAGTTACAAAGACGGTTGTTTTTGGAGCTACAATTATCAAAAATATCTGATAATACACAAGGAGACTGCTGAACCAATACCACTACATGCATTTCATTAAGCTACCTTGTAGTACTTCAGCGGGTGAGATCTTGCTTAGTGGGTAACAAGGAAGGAAGGAAGGACATGTTTTATTTAATGATGCACTCAACACATTTTATTTACGGTTATATGGCGTCAAACATATGGCTAAGGACCACACAGATATTGAGAAAGGAAACCCACTTGCCTGAGGTGCTGGAGTTGTAAGATAGAACCACCTTGGTAGATCTATTCTCTTGATTTTTCTTTTTCATTGTCTCCATCCAACCCCTACCCCACCCCATTCCAATCAGTGCCTCATGACCAGTATTTCAAAGGTCATGGAATATGCTGTCCTGTTTGTGAGAAACTGCACATAAAAGATCCCTTTCTTCTATAACTGGAAAACTAGTGGCTTAAATTTCTTCTCAAGACTATGTATGGAAATGACCAAATATCTAACATCCAATAATTACTTTTATTAATGTGCTCTAGTGATGTCGTTACCTAACACAAACTTTAAACTTTTCTTTTGAAGTGCTTCACTGAGCCATCTCCATGACCTACATGCATTTCACCAGGCTACCTTGTAGTACCTCAGTGAACCACTGCATAAAGCCTCGCTGAGTAAATGTAATGAGCTATGACACAGTGACACTTGCTTCAGCCACCCCAAACAATTGCGTCACTAAGATACTACTTAGATCTTCTTGATTAAGCCATTCCATATAACAAGTGCACTAAATTACTCCTCTTTAGTGTACTTCAACTTTCACTGGATATGGTCTATCATCAAAAGTAACTGGTATATACCCCAGGTCGTGGTATATACTGTCATTTCTGATGGCAAGACCAATATCCACAATAACACCAATAGAATTAGTTTAAGTTAACGTTTTGTTAACGACACCACTAGAGCACACTGATTTATTAATCATCAACTTTTAAATGTCAAACATTTGGTAATTTTGAAATACAGTCTTATAGAGGAAACCTGCTACATTTTCCCATTAGTAGCAAAAACTATTTTATATGCATCATTCCACAGACAGGATACCTTTGATATACTAATGTTAATGCCACACAAAAGCCAAGCACTTTACCACTAGGGTACATCACACCCAATTACACATAATTACAAACAAAAAAGACCCATCTGAACATGACCAAGATAAACTATTCCATACAATACAGGCACATGGGTGTTTGAGCCAGGTACAACTTTACAACTGTGTTGCAAGCCTGTAACAAATATGATGGACAAAGATGGAATGTAGGGAGAATAATAGACGAGCAGTCACCTGCATGCTGACACATAACTGTAAACTATGCAGAATTAATACCTGAAATATACTATCTCCCTGTAACACTAAACCCCAACATTTAAAAACAACATATAAAAAAAGCCAGCATATGTTACAAATTGAATGTTTAATTCAACAATGATACAAAAGATGATCTCCCGTTACAACTGAATAACGAGTACCATGCTATTATTGCTAACACAATGAAGCCACACCAACATAAGACATTAAAACCTGAGAAAGACAAACAATTCCAGCATTATATTCATCAGTATTCATAGTCCACAGTAAACGGCAATAAAAAAAACAACAAGGACCATTTTAAAGTACTAAAGTATCCGAGACATGACAAAACAAGTGCGACTTCTATTTGAAGAGAAGTGCACAATCACTGCCTGAACAACTGCACCAGTTCAAGCCACAATGACACCAATTTCAGCAGGTATAATTTGGGGCCAATATTTATTGTCAAATGTACAGTTTGTGTGACACTTTTAATTAATCAAAACAGGTACTGAAAGGTTCAACTGCAGGGGGTGTGCAGTCGTTAAAAAAACACTGGCAGATTCTGATTACATTCAGATTAAGTTGATCCCCCTGTGGCATTGTGCACTGCCGTATGTCATTTAGTAATGTGCCGCACATGACTGATTTTAGAAGAAAAAAAACAACAACAAAACAAAATACTTTGGAGGGGGCACAAACATATTTTTTTTTAAATCACAATGAAAACCAAACAGTTTTAATATTCAATTTGTGTGTGCTTAACACAAGATTTTAAGGTCATTGGTGAAATGAGATACTTATAGATTCCATAACCATAATAAATTGATCAGATATATGTTTTGTATATATTTACTAGATTTAAACTTTCATTTTAAGTTTTCTTACAAGAATGACTGACACACCAGTGTAAAATCATATATACAGTAAAGTACTCCTATAATGAAAAGGAATGGGCCATGATAGTTCTTTATGGCAGTAGCTTATTGTACACATTTACATAAGTTGGTTATGAAAGTATAGGGAGATAAAATGGGATAGTACGATCAGTTTGTTCTATACAGTGATGTGTTCTAAGCATGTTCGTTATGAGTGCATTGTACAGTATTACATGCACTATACGCTAATTTAGTTATTCTTTATTCTTACACCCACTATTGTTGAATGATAAGAGTCTGCTAAATTGTTAAAGTAAACTGCAATTCATATTACAAGGCAAATGGTAAAACTTTTAACTAAAATTTAAATTTAAAAGAAAAAAAGAGATAACACTAACATTAACATTAAACAATAACGTGATAGAAAGCCATAATTCACAATTCCTACCTTTTACCTGAATATGACAATTTATACCTGAAAACCTCATTAACACGCAACAGAAAAAATAAAAATAAATAAATAAAAACAATAATTTGCAAAAGGAAACAATAACTTTTAAAAGAAAACAACAATTTGTACCGGTAACCATTAACTAGCAAAGGAAACATAATTCATAACAAAACTTTTAATGGTAGCAGAAAACTGGAATTTCCAAAATTGCAAAACTGAAATTTGAACTAGATATTAACCTTGCTTGATACTGTAGGGTAAAACCATTGGACCTAAGGTTGGTAGGTACTGGGTTGTTATCTGGTACATGATCCAACCCATTTGGTTTTAATGGCTCATTTCATTTCAACTTATTTTCATGCTAATATGCAATTAAGGTCCAAGCACTCTGTCCTGGGCACACACACAACTCAGCTATCTGGGCTGTCTGTCCAGAACAGTGGGTTAGTTATTAGTTGTTAGTGAGAGACAAAGAGGGTGTAGTGGTCTTACACTTACCCATGGAGTCGTTGAAACTCACTCAGGGTGGCAGCCGGTACCGGGCAGCCTTATGAACGATGGCTCAACCATGACACCACCGATGGCTCAATAAAAACATCTAAGACCATTACACCAACTTGTATCTATACGCCAACCACTATAACTATAAGCGTTAACCCCTCTGTCCTGGACAGACCAGATAGGTGAATCTTAATTGGAAATAAGCATGAAATTAAACTAGTTCATAGCTCCATTTGACAATATGATCTCTAGGAACTGCTCTGTGATGTAATCTTGCATGATTAAACCCCTTAACGACAAGATCATGACCTATTTCGGTTAAGGTAAAATCTTCTTGTGTTAAACGGGAAAGAATCTGTTAGGGTTTAATTTCTTGTTTTTAATAAACTCATTATAGTTAAGAAAGAAAGAAATGTTTTATTTAATGATGCACTCAACACATTTTATTATTGGTTATATGGTGTCACACATATGGTTAAGGACTACACAGATATTGAGAGAGGAAACCTGCTGTCGCCACTGCGTGGGCTACTCTTTTTTATTATCAGCAAGGGATCTTTTATAAGCAGCATCCCACAGACAGGATAGTATATACCACAACCTGTGATATACCAGTCGTGGTGCACAAGGCTTGAACAATTATAGTTAAGTAAGGGAGTTGTTAGTAATCATTGTTGTTCAACTTGGTAGACAGATTAATTGCCTCGTTTTACGAGCGAGTGCTCCTCAAAATGACTGTTAGCTCACTACCACTTACTTTCTAGGTTATCTCCCTTTTTCTCAATGTCAAGGTTATGATAATAACATTTTTTTTTATTCTTTACACTAAGCTCAGATGTTTAATATGGTATCTTGAATGTTTCATACTTTATAACTTCCTTTTTACATTAATAAAATGTTAATTTTAAATATTTGGTTACAATGGATTTACTATTTAACTTAATTCAGGACATGCAAAAAATTGCCTGTGCAAAAACAAATGTGGAAGTTCTTTGCCTCAGCTAAAATACACTTTCCTCAGAATGTGTATTTTAGGTATGTACAAGTATACTAGTATGTCTTCACAATCAGGGCTTCTACCTGAGGCTATGGAAGGAAAAATTACATATCCTAAAATCCTGGAAAATAATGGATATATTTTAATAATTTTAAAATAGATGATAATAAAGAGTACTGCTGTTTAAAACTTAATAATCATACATGAAATGCAATGTCCGATTTCAAAAAAAATTAAAAACCTATAATCACCTATAATCTTGTCCCATTATTCTAGTAAAATGTGGGGTTTTTTGTATATAATTTCAGTTTGGTTTGACGCAAAAAGAAAAGTAAAAGTGTTTTGGAAATAACAAAATAAATACAATTTGTGTGTACTATTTACAAATAAATCAGCTCGGAATTAAATAACTTGTAGTAAATTACATGAAAAATGCGATCCCTGTGTGTCGGACTATAGATGGGGCACTTATGATCTGTTTTCAAATTATTTTTTACAGAAAGCCTGACAATAATATTAAGTTGCTTTTAATGCTTTTAAAATTAAAATAAATAAACAAATTTAACCAACAAAAAGAAGAAGAAAAGTTGTTTTTAATGGAAAGAAAGAAAGAAATGTTTTATTTAACGACACACTCTACACATTTTATTTACGGTTATATGGCATCAGACATATGGTTAAGGACCACACAGATTTTGAGAGGAAACCTGCTGTCACCACTTCATGGGCTACTCTTTCTGATTAGCAGTAAGGGATCTTTTATTTGCACTTCCCACATGCAGGATAGCACAAACCATGGCCTTTGTTGAACCAGTTATGGATCATTGGTCGGTGCAAGTGGTTACACCTACCCATTGAGTCTTGCGGAGCACTCACTCAGGGTTTGGAGTCTGTATCTGGATTCAAAATCCCATGCCTAGACTGGGATCTGAACCCAGTACCTACCAGCCTGTAGATCGATGGCCTAACCACGACACCACCGAGGCCAGTCTCTTACATACAAGTAGACTGACCATGTCTATAAGATATGTCACTGATGTTTTTACTGATATGATTAATATTAACAATAATAATGCACCATTTTCTCACAACAATAATATAAAGTGATGAACAATACTAATTAGAAAACATGACTAAAAGCGAGTGGATATAAAAACAATAATGGGTATAGTAACATTTAATCTCCCCAACAAAACAAAACTAAAATTATCTCCCAATACTATAAATATGGAAATCTATTTTCCATTTTCATTATTAGTAACCCTGATCTCATCTCCTGACCAAAATAAATTGATACATGTAAATCCTATCATAATAATTATGTCCAAATTTAAAATAAAGGTGAAAATCTATATTCTCTGTCAAATGTAACATAAGTACGATGCTATATTTAGTCAATATTATTAGAAACCCTGATCTTATCTCCTGACCAAAATAAATTGATACATGTAAATCCTATCATAACAATTATGTCTAAATTTGAAATAAAACTGAAAATCTATACTTGTCAAATGTAACATAAATACGATGTTATATTTAGTCAATATGAAGCTAAAACCAGAGTTGCCGTGATAATCTGTCATTGATATTAATTAGTGTTACATAATTTCCATAATAAAGAAACAGATCTGTCTGGCAAACATCAAAACAGACTTAACACTGCAGAGCCTACTTACCACGAGGAACTCTTTCTTATCGACTATCTGGTTTCCGTCTGTGTCGAACATATTGAAGGCAATGCTGAATCCTGATTGAGGTTCTAAAAACAACAAATAATACATGCAATAAATATTGGAAATCTGTGTAAATCTAAAACTATTAGATGAAGTTGTATTAAGAAACGGATGGTATAAGCAAAATGATACCTTCTCACACAATCACATTTTACATGTATGAGTTGATGGGTCTTGATGTTGGTTGATGAGGTCAGAGAAAGAAAGAAAGAAATGTTTTATTTAACGACACACTCAACACATTTTTTATTTACGGTTATATGGTCAAGGACCACACAGATTTTGATAGGAAACCCGCTGCCGCCACTTCATGAGCTAATCTTATGTCGATTAGCAGCAAGGAATCTTTTATTTGTGCTTCCCACAGGCAGGATAGCACAAACCATGGCCTTTGTTGAACCAGTTATGAATCACTGGTCATTGCAAGTGGTTTACACCTATCCATTGAGCCTTGCGGAGCACTCACTCAGGGTTTGGAGTCGGCATTTGGATTAAAAATCCCATGCCTCGACTGGGATCTGAACCCAGTACCTACCAGCCTGTAGACCGATGACCTAACCACGACACCACCAAGGCTGGTTATGAGTTCAGAGAGAGTAGATGTAGATTGCATTACCTGCTGTATAATTAGGGTTCAAATTATTTAAACATCTTGGTGGTCAGCTGAGACAGCTGAACAAATTCTTACTGGCCCTTAGTCAGTTCAACTAGCTCTCAACAGGTGTATTAGCCAAAAATTGTGCAGTTAGTGTTTAGACTGTTATTATTTTTATCTCTTTTTCTTTGTGTGAGTGGGGTGGGGGGGGAGGGGGGGTTGTGTTATGCTCCCCTGGAAAAAATATTTTAAACCAAAAACAATTCATGGAGCACTGAACAGAGGATCTTGTTTATAGTTACAAAACAACAAACTTATTTATTGTGTATCATATTTTCTTTTTAGTATGGATTTAAGTCACCTGACAGGATTATCTCTGTAATATTAATTAATATTCAATAAAGATTGCCTCAGGCAACTGCCAGATTTTACACCTGGATCATTTGTCAAGGTCAGTACTTATAGTAGCCCTGGTAAGTAAATGTGAGGCAAATTCAAAAGTCCATAACTGAAGCAAGTAAAAGTCCATAACTGCATGAAGCAAGTAAAAGTCCATAACTGAAGCAAGTAAAAGTCCATCATAACTGAAGCAAGTAAAATTCCAGAACCAAAGCAAGAATCTAACACACTACAATTAGTCATGGTAAATACTTGTCCTAGATAATGAACAGTCTATAAGACCAACTGCTCAAGATGTCTAAATACTAGTATATATATATATATATATCAGACTGGCAGTTGGCTACATCTTCTGTCTTGGACGAAAGAGCTTGCTCCGCAAGCTCTTGCGCTCACGACAGGCGTGCGCTACAACAGCTTGCTCTGAATGTGCACATTAAACCCTATGACCTGACCTGACCAGTTGGCTACATCAAGGCCACAACCACTGAAGATGGTGTCTTTATTATATGGTAATTCTGATATTTGGTTGAGAGAAATGAAGAAATAAAACATACTGCCACCACACAAGCTATTCTTTCTAATAAAGCAACAAAGGATCTTTTATATGCCATAGACAAAAAACTGTACAGTACATATAACAACCTTTCATCTTCCTATCAAACAAAAATTGAAATGAATGAAAAATATTATTTTTTTGTTTTTTTGTCTAACAACACCTGGAGCACATCGACTTATTCATCATCAGCTATTGGAAAAGTTTGTTTTGTTTAACAACACCACTAGAGCACATGGCTGTGATGAGAAATAGCCCAATGGGCCAAACAATGGGGATCAAGTGAGTGCTTTACCACTGGGCTAAATCCTGCACCCCACCTTTGATAATGAATGTATAAATGGATGAATGGATAAATGGATGGATGGATGGATGAATGAATGAATAAATGTATGAATGTACAAATGAAACAATAAATAAATAAATGTGTGTATAAACTGGAGATGGTAACAAAGTTAAAGTTTGTTTTGTTTAACAACACTACTAGAACAATGACGTATTAACAGGGAATAAAAATGTTTGGGTTCGCTAGTTTGCTAGTCATTCTAGCTCACATGCGAACCAATTTCGCACTATGGATCGCTGTTACTGCGAAACAAATAATCTAATCGTTTTTGCAGTTGTAGCAAAATTACCATCGTGTTGTTGGGTTTTTTCCACTCTTTCAACTGGCAAAGTTTGGCTTGAATAATTCAATGTTAGAATGTCACATGCAGTATTTAATCGAAATTTCAATAACATCACGTGTATTCAGTAAAACTCTGAATTAATACAGGTTTTGGACTTTCTGTGCTCTAAAAATAACTTTTGTGCTGACGTCACTTGTGCAAAACATGGATCAAAATGGTTGTTAATTTGTCAACGGTAAACACATGGATTCGCGAAATTGACCCAAGGGAGAAGTGGATACGTTATGAAAAGGAAAATGAGTTTCAATCTTTTCCATTTTCAAGTATGCATGTATTTGTAATATGTGCTTCAGAGTCTTTTTGAAAAATAACCTGAATTTGCTATGTCCTTTCAATAAATGCTTTCAAAAGTTGAAGAATACTTTGTTCTCTAATACTTAGCATGTACATCAAAACTGATAACACTGGAACTTTCAATCAAGGTATACAAATCATTTTATTAAGGTACACATAAAATGATGATTTATTCACACTCCGCAGTATATCTTATTGCTTAGAATACATCCTAAAGACATGTAGATCACAAAATCTCTTGGGCTCTGAAGGGATTCATTGTGCTGTCCATAACTTACATGCTTGAGCCTACATGGAAATTGTTAATTAAATTTACAAATGTGCTAATAAAATCACAAAATTATTAGCAGCAACTGCTAACCATTTGTTTCTGTACAAAATATTCCCTGATTAATCACCGGTGATTTGGATTGTCATATAGTCCGAGAAAACTCAGAGAAAACCCACTACATTTTTCCATTAGCAGCAAAGGAATCTTTCCAATGCACTTAGCCAAAGACAGGACAACATGGCCTTTAATATACTGAATAGAATGAATGGGTGGAGGAATGTATAAATAAATGAATGAATGAATGTACGAACTGGAGACGGGAACATGTCTGACATGAGTCCCTCTAAGTGTCCTTGCAGTCACTGCTAGTCAGAGCCTAAAGATAACAGGAATGTCACTGAAACCAGATGATATAATAGAGCATAAAAATCAATTTCTATTACAGCAGCAACTAACATTGCTGTCCTGCCCTACATAACTAGGTGTGCTGTGTGCTGTAGAGGTACAAGAGTCCAAACTATGCCATAAACATGGAGTAATGACACATTTTATGGCCTCCTTCCTTAATGAAGCTTGCCATTTCCATGCCACATATGAGAGAGGTATGTGTATGTGATTATCAATGAATGAATGACTCGTGGAAACAAAGTGTAAGTGATGTGTTTTACAACTGCTGGAACGCAGCAGGTGGGCATGTAACAGTCATACAAACACAGGAAACTGTTGTGAGGATCGTAAATGACACCAGCAATGAAGAATAAATGATGTAAATATTCTCAGGTAACAGGAATAAATTCATTTATAGTTTTTCTTTTATAACTATATACCACTTGACACACATTTTTCAAAATCAGCCAAACCAGCTATAAATAGGAATTCCTGTTAAGACTGGGTTTTAGTCTTAAGAAAAAAGATAGAAATGTTTTATTTAATGACACGATCAAGACATTTTATTTATGGTTGTATGGCGTCAGACATATGGTTAAGGACCACACAGATATTGAGAGAGGTAACCCACTGTCGCCACTTCATGGGCTACTCTTTTCGATTAGCAGCAATGTATCTTATATATGCATCATCCCACAGACAGGGTAGTACATACCATTATCTTCGATAGACCAGTTGTGGTGCACTGACTAGAACAAACATTAGCCCAATGGGCCCACCGCATCGAGCAAGCGCTTTACCACTGGGCTATGTCCTGCCCCTTAGTCTTAAGAGTTATCATACTGTGGTTGTTGGGATCATAATGTAATTAAAAAAATTGTTACTGCTAATTGAAAAGAGTAGCCCATCACATGAAGTGGTGACAGCGGGTTTCCTCTTTCAATAGCTGTGTGGTGCTTAACCATATGTCCGACTCCATATAACCCTAAATAAAATGTGTTGAGTGTGTCATTAAATAAAACATTTCCTTCTATGAAATTAAATCAAATTGGTTAATTAAGCCCAATTTAATTATGCCAATAAACTGTGTGAATTAGATGACTAACTTGACAGAGATGACAATATATCACTAGCATGGAGAACAAATCAAAATGGTTAAAATTGCCAATGCTTAATGAAATATTTAACATGTAACTGTCTACGTGAAATGCCACAAAGCACAATATATTATGGTCTAAGTAATGAGAAGAAATTGAGAACTTAGAACAATGAAGTTCCTTGTTCCAGTACAAGTCATGACACGTTCCCAATATCTGTGGTGTCAGCATGTACCTACGATCATGAATGAACATTCTTTTGCTCCTATCCTATTTCTCCACCCTTACAATGTGTTACAAAGTAACGAGTCTTTTTTAACACTTATCTCAATGTCCCTGAACAAGCCCCAATGTATTTCACTTGTAGGATATACCTGACCTTATTTACCTGTGACGTACCTGTCTAAGATTAAACTTGGCACTGATGCAACTGGTCTTTCCATCAGATCTATTTATAGATCTTATTAATTCGCTAGTTTGAGAAACTTTAACAAAACTCGAGTTACACAACTATTAAATGTTTAAAAAACACTAGAACTTTAATAAAAGTATTACTCTACTATTTACATTCTAAAATCTTAAAAATATTTGTCTGAAATGAAATTCAATTTTATGATGACATTCTTGGCAGTCATTGTTTAGTGAATTCATATTTGGATGATACAATATCAGGGAAAACAAATCTGTATCAAGGTATAACCATAACAGTTCTGGAAGGAGGTAGCACCTGGAATATATTACCCTCTGATCTGATTTCCGACAATGTGAATAATGACAGTACCAGAAGTCTGCACATGCTTAAGGTAAGCAGAGTATTTCCTACTTGTTATGCAACACCACAATATTCAAAGCCTGCCATTGCAATATCCATGTTCACTATCATGGAATATTATACCTACATTTATTACACTGATATCATGATTAAATTTTATATAGAATATTTTTACCATTTTCCACACACAGTCTATCATAACTCCATATGTACTTTTACTGCTGTATTATTGTATTACTACAGTTGAACTCTTGTTTTTATTTTAATCTGTAATAAATAAAGAATTTGTTTGTATTTAATGTGAATTGTACATGTATAATATTATACAATTTCATGGGCAGTATGTTTACGGCTATATAATAAAGTATGTATGTATTTAGTGCCCAAATGTACTATACTGAGGCTGGGTGTGGGGATATTTAAGACAAATCAGAGATATTAGTATTTATTACCTACGAGGTACAGCATAACGAGGGTCATATTTATCATACGATTTCCCTCATATGTCATACTAAATCGAATGTCCTCCTAGCATTGTCGTTTAACGATTGGCTGTTGTAAGAGTACATTTATTTCTGATTGGCTGATACGACATTCCACAGATACTACTTTCTACAGTAAGTTGACTGGTTCGTTGCAAATGAGGTGAACCACAACATTTACTGTTTCGTGGTTATTACTGAATACATTGAACTCGTTACTAATTAATTTAATTACTGTGTATATGTTTGCGGTTTGGTATAAACATGTTTCACAATTTACAGCTGTTGATACATGTGTACTCTTTAGTTATGGGCATATAAATATGACGTCACTTTAGAACGGGTTGTGATTTGGTTTTTCAAGACAGTAATGAACAAACACTACTTCGCCATTAAGGAACCGTTATTTTGTAAACAATTACTGGCATGCTTATTTAGCAGTACAGTTCTACGGTAATAAACAGAATATTACATTCATGTCCATGACAGTCGATGTTTATGACACTCGTGCCATAAACATCATCTGTCATGGACACTCATATAATATCCTCTATGTATGTGGACAAGTCTATACTTATATGTCATTTCTTGTATTTACAATCTAATTGTGTGGAACGACATGTTCTGATGTGCAATGCAGCATTTCCTTACATTTTCCTCTTGCCTTAATGGAAACCCGTGAGAATCCCTTTAACCAGTCAAGTGGTTTATTAAATTCAATTTCACACCTCTTTGTCGTCGCTGGATACGAAGTGTCTAGTCTGAACTGTGTTAACAAACAACAAGGAAGGGGTGGGATGTAACCCAGTGGTAAAGCAATCACCTGATACACAGTTCATCTAGAGGACTGAGCCATATCAATGGGCTGGCCCATTGGGCTATTTCTTGTACAAGACAGTGCTCCACAACTGGCTTGAGAAAAGCCTTGGTATGTACTACCCTGCCTGTGGGATGCTGCATATAAATGATCGCTTGTTGTTAATTGGAAAAAGTAGCCCACATTGCACGATGGCAGCAGGTTTTCTCTCTCATTTGTGCAGTCCTTAACTCTATGTCTGACATCATATAACCATAATTAAGTGGGTCATTAAATAAAATATTTCTTCCTTCCTTCCAAACAACAAAGGGGGAAGAACTCTTAACCAGTCAACATTATTCAGAACAATGTTTATTTATTACATATGTATAAAATATAGCTCGTTATATGGCCATAATAAACTTGGAAGTAATTTGTACCACTTGGAGGAAATAGAAATTAACTTTGTAGGCAGGGTAATACATTTCTTGTAGACAGTAGAAAAAACACCTAACTAAAATCAGCATTAAAAACTAATTACTTATGTTTAATGGCAAAAAAGCTTTTTCTCACCCATTAAACAATTATTATTTCCAGGCCTTATGTTTTCAAATATTTAGGTGAGTGAAAAACAGCCAGTCTGAATGAACATTTTATGGGCAAGGGCGAGGATGAGGGTGAGGACGAGGGTGAGCTGTTTCTCTCACTTCTCTTTTTTATCACCTTCAGTGAAAACAGGATCATGAACTTTGCCATGGCATGTGTTGAGTAGTAAAGTTCAAAACACAAACTGTTTTATATAAGACTTAACTCAATAGTTGGAGTAATTCCTTACATATATTAGCAAAATACTGATTATATTACTTAATAATAACAATAATAATAATAATAATAATAATAATAATAATAATAATCATGTGTGTGTGTGTGTGTATTTGTATGTGTTTGCCTAAAATTCAGTTGGTGCAGGTGATCATTTACTTTGAAACACAAAGCTTTTATTTTGCAAAACATTTTTTAAAATAATTCCCTTGTTTTATCTTTTATTCCATTTTTTTTCATGGGCGTCAATCCATTTTTAAAAGTGTGTGTGTGGGGGATGTGTTAATGTTAGTGTGTGTGTACATGTATGTATGTTTTACGTCTATGATAAAAAGGATTACTACATGCCATTTTAAATAAATAATTAATACAGTAATTAAATAAGATGTTTTTGTTGTTGCTTTTGTTGTTGTTGTTGGTGGTGGTGGTGTTGTTGATTTTGCTAAACAAAAACGTATGGGGGGACATTTATGTAGATTATCCCCCAGTGTTGAAAAGTGAGGAGAGGGGGGGGTCCCACCATCCCACACTGATTGAAGCCCATGCATTTTTTGCACTACTAGAACTACAAAAGCCTGTAGTTAAACCTGGTTAACAACAACCAGTGACAATGGGTTCATTCAACAAATGGTGGACCTGCAATCACTAACAAAGACCATGTGACAACAGGTATGAAGCTGTTCCACTTGAAATACAACACCAACACCCCCTTCCACCATCAGTGTGCACCATACTGCAGACACTGCAGGTGACAAAACAGGTATGAAGTATCATCTACAACAGCATGATCACTAAGCATGATGTAACAAGTCTCGCTGGCAATAAACACACAGAGAATGTACATGTAGGTGATTTATATATTTGTATAAAAGTGTATTTTTGGCTTAACTTGTAAGATGCAGGTAATAACAAGTTATACATATACAGAGAATGCAGGTAAAATTTTTTTACATTTGTATAACAGTGTATTTCTCGTTAAACTTGTTTAAACAAGTTACACACATACAGAGATGCAGATAATGCAGGTAATTATTGTTAAATTTATAAGATGCAGGTAAAAACAAGTTACACATTAAATATATTATATTACCATGCATACAGAGAATGCAGGCAATTTACTAGCACACATTTCTATTTAATAGTGTATTTCTTACATAATTTGTAAGATTTATGCACACTTTAAATCTATTACAGTACTACATACAAAGAATGCAGACAGGCAATTCACTGGTAAACATTTCTATAAAAGTGTATTTTTGCTAAACATGTAAGATGCATGCAGATACAAGTACATATTAAATCTATTATATTACAACATGCAACAAATACTGGCAATTTGATTATAAGTACATATCAATAACAGCATATTTCTAACGTAAAAATAAATTACAGGTAAAAACATGTGTACACAAACACACACATTAAATCTATTATGATACCAATTTGAAATAAATAATTTAATTTGTACATTCCCCCCACCCCAAAAAACAAAACCCACACACACCTGTAGTAGTAGTAGTAGTAGTAGTAGTAGTAGTAGTAGTAGTAGTAGTAGTAGTAGTAGTAGTAGTAGTAGTAGTAGTAGTAGTAATTGTAATAATAATAAATAATAATAGTAAAACCAACAAATAAATAAAATTAAAATATATATTTAAAATTATTTATTTTGTTGGGGTTTTTTTATATCTCAATTTAAAATATTTACTTATTTAATCCATATGACTCAGTCTTATTTATATAAAAATTTATATATATAACTTGTTATAATCTGTAAAAAGGTAAACAGTGCAGTCGTTATGATATTCAATGGACAAGCCTGAAAGAGCAGAGCTAGTTAGAAAGAAGAAACTGTAAAAAGTTGATGATCATTTAAACCACCTATTTCCCTTTGTTCCACCCATACCCGTGTTGTTCTGTAGTAGGCTAGAGCATGTGTTACTTGTACACTACTGCCGTTAGTTAATCCACAATCAGGTG
>JAECMU010046406.1:0-11329 GCA_016106625.1 Dracogyra subfuscus | reverse complement strand
ATGATCAATTAACCACTGTGTTTTAGAATGACCAAATAACTGACAGTGAACAGCCGATGATCACTTAACCACTGTATTTTAGAATGACCAAATAACTGACAGTGAACATCCGATGATCAATTAACCACTGTTTTAAAATGACCAAATAACTGACAGTGAACATCCGATGATCAGTTAACCACTGTGTTTTAGAATGACCAAATAACTGACAGTGAACAGCCGATGATCAATTAACCACTGTGTTTTAGAATGACCAAATAACTGACAGTGAACAGCCGATGATCAATTAACCACTGTGTTTTAGAACGACCAAATAACTGACAGTGAACAGCCGATGATCAATTAACCACCGTGTTTTAGAATGACCAAATAACTGACAGTGAACATCCAATGATCAATTAACCACTGTGTTTTATGGTGTCATTAACACCAACTTTATCATCTTGCACATCATGCAAGCATTCTACCACGTGGCTACATATCCCGACCCAACCTTATACAAGAGTTGGCAATATATATAGAAAATAATTCACTGGACTTGTAATTCAAACGATGCCAGACAGCTGATGCTACGACCTTTTGTCATCCATAAAGATATCACTAGCAGTGAAATTTGCGATATCTCCGGAGATATTTTCATAGGAGATATCAGTTCTTTTTGTTACGTCACTGTGTATGTTTCAGTGCTAAACCTATCATTAGTGACATCACGCCACTGTTGTTCTGTTAGTTAACAGTCTACTGCTGCCAAATATAGTGACATTCAACCCACATTACTGACATTGTTTATAATTGTTGCAAATGAAAAGAATGATAATGGATGATAAAAAGAATATCCACCTGTTGTTTTGTAATAAATTATGATATCACAAGACACTCAGTGAGTATGCTGTATATATGTTTCCTGAGACTAACTTCTGTGTACATGTACAATAATAATATAATAATGCCACTTATTTAACATTCTTCTGCTTCTGGCCTGGCAGACAAACATTTGGCAAGCATGCGACGTACATGAGGTACTGTACATGTACTGATGATAATACTTAAATATAATCATGGTATGGAATAATTGTATATTATACACTGAGACATCTCCCACACAGTTCAACATCATCCCATCTATAAAATGTCGGTCTGGTCATGTTCGGTCATAGGGTTTAACATGCACCTTCAGAACCTGGGCTCTTTTGGTTTTCTTTTTTATTATATACTCAACATTTTATTTTTATTCATTCATTTCAACACTTTATTACAGCTTGCACATACTGACAAAAATATAACATTTCATTCAATTGCAACTTATTTTCGTGCTTATATCCAACTGAGGTTCAAGCACGCTGTCCTGGGCACACATACATCAGCTATCTGGGCTGTCTTGTCAAGGACAGTAGGTTAGTTGTTAGTGGTTAGTGAGAGAGTAGCCACCACCCTTATGTCTGATGGCTTAACCACGACACCTCTGATGAATTTTGTCATGTATCTATGGGTCAAAAGTCATAATCTGCTAGTATACGTTTATAACTTTGGTTCAGTCAGTCATCATAACCAGCCATATTTCTTCATCCAGCCAGTGCACCATGACTGGTATATCAAAGAACATGGCATGTGCTACCCTGTCTGTGGGATGGTGCATATGAAAGATACCAGGTTTCCTCTCTCAATATATGTTTGGTCTTTAACCATATGTCTGATGCCATATAACCATAAATAAAATGTGTTGAGTGCATCATTAAATAAAACATTTTCTTTCTTGCTTTCTCCTAAAACTTTCAGTGTGTGTGTGGTGGTGAATGGGAGCGATCGTTTGCCTTTTTGGACAAAACAAATAAACGATCAAGCGAGCACTCTACCGACTGAGCTAAATCCTGCTCTACTATTTCTGTGTGCAGTTAAGAAAACAATCGGCTAAGAAATAAATAACTTGTAATAAATTCCATAGTATGAAGAGAAGACATTCTGTTTGGGATGGACTATAGCAGAGGCATTTAGTTATCTGGTTTGTTTTCATTACACACCCGCATATAATGCTGTGTATAAAAGCCTGATATATGTTGTGCCAATATTAGTAAAGCAGTAATTGAAAAATTCATAAAATGTTGGTTAACACAATTAATATGTATGGGAGCGGCAAATGGAGATGGATGTACGGAGCTAAAATTGACTTTAAGATTTTGTTTTTGACAGCAATGACGCATGATCTCCGAGAATTTACGCCATCTCCATTGAAATTCTTCTCTCCCACTGTACAGAGGCCCGAAAGACGTCATGTGCACATTATGACAGCAGTCGAGGCTTTTAGACGCGCCTCTCGCAAATAACAATGACTCCAACGAGCTTGGGTTATTCACCGAGGCAATATTGTGCATTAAAGTTAACTTAGTTAAGACTTGAGCCGACGTCAAAGACTAGAATGGTTTACCATACCGTGGCGGTAATGCAATTGTTTTCTCGTGCAAGACAACACCACTAAACAGTCGGACCGAAGCCCATAATACCGACTGGCTGAGACAGTTTAACAAGCCATTAAGGAAATTCCATTATTGCGCTGCTACCTGGGGGCAAATAGGGGATGCGATTTTAATGTCGAAATGCCAGCCCGATCAAGCAAGTACATTACTCGGTTAGGTCAACTACAGCAGTTTTCGCTTTAGCATCGTTATAATGTTTGCCGAGATAGGAAAATAGGATGGGCATGCACATTTGTTCCTGAAATCACTCAGCCCCTCTACCCAGCCCTCCTTTCAAGGAATGACACCACTAGGATCTTTGGTTGGCATGGGAAAAACCAAGGGTGTGGATCTTTAGATGGGTTTGATCCAATGATCAAAGCACCTCAAATGAGTGTTCTAGTCAGTGAGCTAGAAAGTTTGGTTTGTCTAACAACACCACTAGAGCACACTGATTAATTAATCATTGGCTATTGGATGTCAAATATTTGGTAATTCTGACCATAGTCTTAAAAAACCCACTATGCTCATACTTAAAGTCTTTGATATACCGATCATGGTGCATTGCCTGGGATGAAAAATAGCCTAATGGGATCGATCCTAGACTGACCACACATAAGGCAAACACAGTACCACTGTGCTATGTCCTACCCCTCGTGCAAAGAGAAGAGTTATTAGGACTATGCATAGTTCACCTCGTTAAAACCAAAGTTAAAGTACCATTCTCATTTCTCCTAATAATTAATTTTCTATATTTTAAAGATAAACATAATCTTTGGAGAATGACATGAAAAAAGATTGAGGGGAATGATTCATTTCCACTCTAACATAAGCTTATGGGGAGCCTTTTAAGATATTGCCATTCTGATATCATATCAGGCCACAGACCACAATTAATTAACCTATATGTTTCTATATAGCGTTAGTGGCTATAACATTTTCATTAATATCAGCAGGCTCATGGATTTTTCTATCTACCTTTCCCTGCCTGGGGTAAACATACCATGAAAAGGACAACCCCTGTTGTCCAGCTCTTTCTCTCACCATATTGGTTTAAACAAATACAACCACGAAATCTGGCCGGAGTACACTAATTTCAGGGTTTGAACTGATCGACTGAAAACGACAACGGGCGACTGAAAACCCACAGTAAGGTTACCCGCATGGCAACCGATTTTTAATTTGATTTATTAATCATCAGCTACTGATTTAGTAATTTTGACAGTCTTAAAGAGGAAACCTGTTTTTTCTATTAGTAGCCAGGGATCTTTTATATTAACCATTTCACACACAGGATAACACATACCATGCTGTAACACATTAAATAATATTTTGTATATTAAAGCGATTCAAATATTTCATGTCTTAAACAATAACCTTCAACTTGTATGAGATGGTTTTTTCATTTTATTACACGCCTTCTTTAAAATCAGTTGAACATGTGCTGCAAAATATCTCATATGTATCATGATTTATTGCAATATTTCCCATAAAAACCCATCCCTACTAATTACTAAGATCAGAACTGTTAATAAATCATACTACTTTTTTAATACAATTCCAGATGGCACATGTGCATGTGTTAGCAATTAAGAAATAAATGACTTTCTAAGAAAATCCTAAGAACTCAGTTTGTTCATTCAGTTTTTCACTTAACTCACTCTTCTGTTTAACGTAAATTCCTCCCAAGACTTCAGAGGTTCAAAGCCCCTTTCTGCAGGCTCTAGCAGCCGGTGAATTAAACCATGTTTGATAACTCACATAAAGTATGAACCTGGTAGCCTAACAGTGTGATAAATGTATCAAGTTTGATTTATACTATCAGAATCTCCAGCAGACACAGCAACACTCTGGCTGTGTTTTCCACGCTTCATACAGGTGGTCATGTACCAAGTACCATGACTTTTTAGAGAGATTTTTCATGACTTTTTAGAGAGATTTTTCATGACTTTGTAAAGACATTTTTCATGACTTCTTAGAGAGATTTTTCATGACTTTGTAAAGAGATTTTTCATGACTTTAGAGAGATTTTTCATGACTTTTTAAAGACATTTTTCATGACTTTTTCGAGAGATTTTTCATGACTTTGTAAATACATTTTTCATGACTTTTTAGAGAGATTTTTCATGACGTTTTAAAGACATTTTTCATGACTTTTCCAGACATTTTCCATGAATTTTTAAAAACATTTTCCATGATCGTGATTTCCATGAATATTTATTAAAATACATTTTTTGTTTGTTTTTTCTTTTTCAGAGTACTGCTACCACAGCTGTCAAGTCTGTCATTTCATAAAAAAACTATAAAAAAATAATAAATGTTCACGAGTTTCACCAAAGAAACTCTTTAAAAAAGTATGCACAAGTCCTTAAGATTTGTTTGTGTGATACATCAGAAATCTTGTCCTAGTAAATGTGACTCTCTACAACTTATACAGCATGCAAGCCCATTACAATTCTGAATAATCCCGGGTTATTTATACAAACATTGTGCGTGCAATTAATTGGTAATTACAATGTATTTATAACAAATAAATGTTAACATGGTAAAATATGGCCCATGTAACTGTAATAAACTACCTTTAATCTTCAGTTTGTAGCCACATTCACAAATTTATGACTAACATAGAATTTGTTTTTTTGTTTTTGTTTTTTTTAAACAATATACTGTGAAACCCCTCTAAACAGGACATGTACATGACCAAGTAAAATACTAGATTTGTAGAGTATTTGGTTTAAAGAGGTTGTGTTTTGAATTGATATTTAAAAAGGGACTATGAAAAACATCCTGTTTTGAGTGAATGTCTCTTTACAGAGTGTCCAGTTTTCAGAGATCTCACTGTTTAACTTTTCTTTGTTTAGAACATGGCCGTCTGTATAGTCAGTGCATTTCTTTCCATTTCCTAATTTTTATAGTAGTTGAGACAATATTGATTTTTTTTTCTATAGTGCTTTCATATCCATTTTTTTCTCTCCGAACTGTCAAACAAAATTTGAAATAAATAGGTCAGATAATATCCCAAATGTATTTATTGATATTATGCTCTATATTGTAAACATTTAATAGGTATTACTACCCAGTTGTATGCATGTATAAAATACATGTTATATTACAGGTGTTGAGCACACAAAAACAAGAATTCTGCACAATGTAATGACTCACCTATCATTCCTTTTCAGTGTTCCTGCCACAAAGACATTTTGGGTATGGTGCTATGGAAATGAATTCAACCACAATCAACAGGGGTAATGGGGGGAGGGGAATGGGGACATCCAGAAAGAAAATGGGTTAAGTTTAGGGTTAAGAAAATCATACAGTAATGATAATTAAAGAATAATTAATTTGTCAAAAGGTTAACTTAAAACAAAACAATCTGCAAAAATATTTGGGTATGGCACCGTACCTGTTTTACCCTCTGGCAGGAACCCTGCTTTTATTCAATATCAAGAAATATTTTGTTCTTAAAATCAATATTTCTAGTCATATGAAAATTGATTAGTGACTACTGTTTAATGTTTGAAAATTGTAAAGCGATCGCTGAAACTCGCGTAGCTAATCGCAACGCAATATTGAGCAAAATGTTTCCTAAAGGTTGCTTATGGTTGAAGATTGCTTATAGTTGAAGGTTGCTTACGGTTGAAGGTTGCTTAAGGTTGAAGGTTGCTTACGGTTGAAGGTTGCTTACAGTTGAAGGTTGCTTAAGGTTGAAGGTTGCTTAAGGTTGAAGGTTGCTTAAGGTTGAAGGTTGCTTAAGGTTGAAGGTTGCTTATGATTGAAGGTTGCTTATGGTTGAAGGTTGCTTTACTGTTAAAGGTTGATTACGGTTACATCCATAGATGTTCATCTCAATGTACATTTAAAAAAAAAATCATAATAATAAACTTTTTAAATACAAGTAATTTAAATTTAAAACATTCAATTTATATTTTTAAAAAAAATATAAAAAATTTCACATATACCGTGATGAACATCCATAAGTGCACCTATAAATCAAGTTTTATTCATTTAAGGCTTATAATCTAAGAAATGGAGGTGAACGCCAAATTTTAAGGTTGAGCTAAAGGCAAAAGTTGATGAACTATATATATCTCGTCTCTTAAATTAAGAACTATATCTCGTCTCTTAAATTAAGAACTATATCTTGTCTCTTAAATTAAGAACTATATCTCGTCTCTTAAATTAAGAACTATATCTCGTCTCTTAAATTAAGAACTATATCTCGTCTCTTAAATGTGTAAGGGCTGGATTTAGTTCAGTCAGTTGAGTGTTCAGCTATGGTGCTTTCGTCGCAGGATCAAACCACTTCAATAGATCCATTCAACTGATTGGTGTTTTTTTTCTCATTCCAGCCAGTGCACCACAACTAGTCAAAGGCTGTGGTATGTGCTATCCTGTCTGTGGGAAAGTACATATAAAAGATCACTTGCTGCATTAAAAAAAATGTAGCAGATTTTCTCTGTTGACTACGAGTCAGAAATATCAAATGTTTGATATCCAATAGCTGATGATTAATTAATCAATGTGCTCCAGCAGTGTCGACGAAAAAACCCAACAAACTTTAACTTAAATGTGTAAAGGCAAGACAAAAATGCTTCACTTCAATTCCCCACCAATTATATAAATTCTAGAACAGTGCAGGCCTACAGTAAATGGGGATTTTTCTTCCAGTAACCCCTGTACCTGACACAGATTTTACCATTGCAGGCCTACAGTAAATGGAGATTTTTCTTCTAGTAACCCCTGTGCCTGACAGATTTTACCATTGCAGGCCTACAGTAAATGGAGATTTTTCTTCCAGTAAGCCATGTACCTGATACAGATTTTACCATTGCAGGCCTACAGTAAATGGAGATTTTTCTTCTAGTAACCCCTGTACCTGACACAGATTTTATCATTGCAGGCCTACAGTAAATGGGAGATTTTTCTTCCAGTAACCCTTGTACCGGACATAGATTTTACCATTGCAGGCCTACAGTAAATGGAGATTTTTCTTCCAGTAAGCCATGTACCTGACACAGATTTTACCACTGACTCTAGATTTTTCATCAATGGTTCAACCACGATTCATGGTTCAACGGAACTTTGTATTTCTCATTAATAATTCAGTTTGTTATCTCTGCTCAAAATGTTTCAACTGAATGATTTTAGACATGAAATCATTTTTGACATGATCAATGGTTCACTGTAAACCAAATTTAACCAAGCGAACCAAGTGTAGTTCAAGGTTTAAGCCAGACATATTTGAAACACCAACGAAACATCAGTTCTTAGCTGTATCAAATGTTCCACCATCAAGTCTGGTAAATTACCTTCCCTCCAGCCTGCACTGAGGCAACGCTCAAGCAGATAGACATTGTGGGGTGAGGTGACTGAGATGGAGGGTGCAAAGACAGGTTTCTAAAGGATTCAGGGTATACTCCCCCATAAAATGTTGAAAACTAGATGTCCTGCAATACAATTTCCTGCATTCTATAAGTAAAATTAATCTCTGCCTTAAGATTTACTACCAATATGTTTTATTCAGAATTATTGGGGAGGTATTTTGATAATTCTGACACATAGTCTTTGAGAGGAAGCCTGCTACATATTTTACTATAGTAGCATGGGATCTTTTATATGCGCCATCCCACCGACAGAACAGCACATACCACGGTCTTTGATATACAAGTTGCACTGGCTGAAACGAGATATAACCCAATGAGCCCTCCAACAGGGTTTGATCCCAGACCAACCGTGCATCAAGTGAGTGCTTTACCACTCGTCTGTGTCCCACACCATGAAAAAACATGTAGTGTACTGGCTGGAACCAGATATAACCCAACGGGGATCGATCCCAGACCGACCGTGCATTAAGTTAAAGAGTTTCATCACAGGGCTACGTGAAACTTGAACAATACCACCAACCTATATGAGATTCTCTAGAATCAGGCGATATACACCATACTAATTAACCACCTCACCCCACTAAAACAGAAAGCAAAACTTACGGTATATATACCATGCAGCAGTAGATACAGGTTTCTTCTCCAGCAATCTTAACACTTAGCAATACCTCTTGGCGACTCTTTTGTAACATAGTCCAACGTATTTTCACCATTAACCTGAATGAAGGGAAAACCTATTGCCGTCCGTTGCTTGATTTCCCGAGCATCGTAAAATCAAATTAGCTCAAAACACAGAAGAGACACCCACGTGCCTTTCAGTAAGCACAAGACGTTCACCCGAGTACGGCCACATACACTGCGTCACCGCTGTCCTTTAGCAGGACTTGGCTCGGCTCGGCTCCGGCTTTCCACAGATAACGCAAATATGAGACGGCTTAATTCCACGGACTCTTTCGATTTCCGTTAATCTACGGCAAAAGGCAGCCCTGTGTGCATTACGTAATTAAATTACACTGTCACAAATGAGTGGAGTGCAATTCATGGCTACCATGGGCTAAATAATGTTTATGATTATACAGAGGAATAAAGGGGTGTATACCTGCCGCATATGTGTGTGTGTGTGAACGGTTGGTGCTTGATCAATGTCATGCCAAATGAAATGAGCTGTCCAAAGACCAGATGCTATAGCTGTAATTCTACTAATTATAATTATCAATGTTGGTTCGTTTTAAAGAAGATCAAGGTATGCAAATGATTCTGGATGCGATGCATTTATTGATCAGAGAAACTACGGTAATTCTATTGTGCCAGCATGCAGTGTTTCTGCCTGAGGGTAAAATCACGTACCGTAAAACCATGCAAATTAATGGATATACTTCTAATATTTCTATGATTTTCAGATAACTGAACTGAGCTGATTAAAATCTGTCACAGCACATGAAATGCAGCGTCCAATTTCAAAATGGTCAAACATGTTTTTATCAAATATTCTCAAATTATTTTCTACAGGAAATTAAGCCCGGCATGTTGGTGGAGTAGTGATTAAGCCATTAGGTTTAAAACCGGTAGGTGCTGGGTTCACATCCTGGTACCGGCTTCCATGTAATGTTTTAATGGCTTGGTGGGATGTAAGAGCACTATACAGACTTTTTTCTCATTCTTAATGGATGGGATATACCTAAAGGCCGAGTCACATATACATGATTTTTTCCCCAAATGAGCAGCTAATTTTAACATGCTCTCATATACTAATACGGTTCCAAGCATGTCTATCCTGGGTCCTGTTTCGCCAAATGATCACAACTTGAACAATTCTATGATATGCGTAGTGAGACCCTAGCGGCTTCCTGCTCATTGTTCAGTAATCTTGGAACGTCTGGATCGGCACCTGATAGGTTCTGATCATGTTCAAAACTGTCGTGAGTATTCTTGGAATTTTTAAAGCCATTCGGGACAAAAATCGTGTACATGCAGGGTATAATCTACCATACATTTTGGGGCCTGTGAAAGGCCCCATTCCCCTAATGTAAATTCCCAATCCAATACCAAACTTTTCCCAATTACAACCCAACAGTTTCCCAATTAGGATTACCAAAGTTGCTAAGTTAAAGAAGGACTCTTTTTATGATATTGCTTTAATGGGTTGTGATGACTGTTTTCAACAACAGCCTAGGCTATAGCAAAAACGGAGAGGCCTGGTATTAGTATTGATTATTTTTGAAAATTCCCTTTTTTGTGTGTATTTGAAACATTATTTTTTACCAATTGACCAAAAAGGGACCCTTAAAAATTTGTCTAGATTATACCCTGACATGTGACCGTGGCTTTAGTTGGTCAAAGCAATCACCTGAGATGCTTGGGTTGAAAGATTGTATCTCTTCATTGGACTCATTTTTAGACTACCTACCCTCTCCCCTCCAGTGTCCCACAAAGGCCATGGCATGTGCTGTCCTGTCTGTGGGAAACTGCATACTGTCTGGCACAGTTTAGACAATTGAGGTATGTGGCCAGGACAGTGTGATTGATTTGTTTGGAACATTTGAGCATGAAAATATAGTTTTTTTTTCCCTTATGCATACACGTACATAGTTTAAATAATCTTTACTAGTTGGTATAAAAAGTTAAAAGTTTGTTTTGTTTAACAACACTACTAGAGTTCTGAATGATGATATTTTGAACAGTTTTGACATATATTATGTAGTTTTAGAGAAGAAATCCACTATATGTTGTCATTAGTAGCAAGGGATCTTGTTTACGCACCATCCAACAGACAAGACAGTATATATCAAAAACTTTAATATATCAGTCATGGTGCGCTGGCTGGAATGAGAAATAGCCCAATGCGTCCACCAACAGGGATTGATCCTAGACTGACTGCGCATCACGCGAGTGGGCTATGTTCCGCTACTGGTTGCTATATAAAAACAAAAATCCAAGGAATTCAATGTCTCACCTAATATAAACATATTCATTGCCACTGATATATGTACAAGACTGGTATATCAAAGACTGTGGTATGTGCTATCCTGTCTGTGGGATGGTGAATATAAAGGATCTCTTGCTACATTAGGAAAAATGTAGTGGGTTTCCTCTGAAGACTATGTGTCAGTATTACCAAATGTTTGACATCCAACAGCCGATGATTAAAGAATCAATGTGCTCAAGTGGTGTCATTAAACAAAACAAACTTGAACCAGTTTTCTTGATACATGTAATTGCATCCATAGATATTCATTTAAAAAAAAAAAAAAAAAAAAGAATTATTATTATTTTTTGTTTTAAATGTTTTTTAAAATATTTAATTCAAATTTTCATTTAATGAATTTCAGAGATGAACGTATGTGCTATAAACCAACTTTCAGTGATGTAGCACTTACACTTTTTGTGAAATGAAGGTAAAGGTAAAATTGTAACATTCAGCTAAACCCGAATGTTGATGCAGTGTCTGTCACCATGAGAAAGGTAAAAGAAAGAAAGAAAGAAATGCTTTACTTA
>JAECMU010046390.1:0-11109 GCA_016106625.1 Dracogyra subfuscus | reverse complement strand
TCAGCTAACCACTGGGTTTTTTCTCGACATAACCATATGTCCGACGCCAATATAACCGTAATTACTAGTATAATGTGCTGAGTGCGTCGTTAAAACAAAACAAAAAACAAAAAACAATTGAATACGTGACTGGGCTGATGCATTGTTGTTTGACTTAACAATATAGAACGCTTATAATATTACACTTTGCATGTATTGATATGAATATGTGACCGGGCTGGTGCACTATTCTTTGATTTAACAATATAAAAACGTAGATTTCGTTTTATGGTTTTCGCACAGTAAAAGTAAACATAAATATTTTGACTCGCCATGGGCAAGCGGGCGACCGTAAAGTGCACACCCTGTGTCTCTATGTCTATATATACGTATGTGTATGTATGTGTATGTATGTATGTATGTAAGCATGCATGCATGCATACATGTATATATGTATGTATATTCGTATGTATGCTTTTTTTTTTAATTGAATTTTTAACTAAAAAATAAATGTTGTTTTCTAATTGTGCCCCAGGGATTCGAAATTGATTTTAAACTGACCGTTGTCATATACAAAATATAAGTGTTTTCGGTCAGTCCTGCTGTAATAGGGTTTTTCATAACAGTTGATTCCAAATGGCTGTTTTGTCTGTAATGCACGAATCCAGAAGGCCTCTCGTTCAACTCTCAAGAGGTCTGTTTCGTCTTTTAAACCAAGTATCAGGGGTTGTTCAATTATAATTATTTCAAAATGTTCATCTAACGAATGGTCAGATAGATTGAAGTGATTGGCGAGGGGTGTCATCTTCATGTCGAATATGTGACTGGGCTGGTGCAATAATCTTTGATTTAACAATATAAAAACGTAGAGTACACTTCATGGTTTTCGCACAGTAAAAGTAAATATAGCTCTAGTTTGATATATAGCTGCCCCTTATGATGTTACCGTGCTAAGGTGTGTGTGTGCGTGTGTGTGTGTGTGTGTGTGTGTGTGTGTGTGTGTGTGTGTGTGTGTGTGTGTATGTGTGTGTGTGTGGGTGTGTGTGTGTGTGTGGGTGTGTGTGTCGGAGTCGTGTCTCAGTTGGCAGATTTATAAAATAAAGTTTATATTGCATGCTGTGACATTTATTGCATATTTAAATAGGTGACTAAGGAGAAAACAAACACACGAAACCGTGTCTGTTGTCAAGTAGTTAAACTGTCGAGCATTTTCACAGAGTATTTGAACAGTCGATGAGGACTGACGTTTATAATTACTATAAATTGTCTGTCTGTGTGAGAGATTTGTTTCTTCTTTTTTTTCTTTTCTTTTTTTTTTACACAAAGTGATGGTATTTTCAGATATATTCATATGTTGCAATCATATTGTATTCCCGATTTAAAAAGTAGTCTTTATTTGTGTGTGTGTGTGTGTGTGTGTGTGTGCGCGTGCGTGCGTGTGTGAATTTATAGGGCCGTACACTGATCAAAATCCTAGGAAGGGTGCACTACTGTTTTATAAACAAACGAAACACTATACAAATTAAACTCTCAGATGTGTATTCTGTTTTCTGGTGTAAACAAATCCCCTGATTCGTATGTGTGTGAGTGCTTCAGTTTTATTTTGTATGAATTTGTGTGTTTCTATGTGTGTTCACTTCAATTTGTGTGTATGAATTAGTTGGTATATTATGCTTTCTTGGGCATAAATAGTCCACGATTGCAGAGTTCAATTCAAACATATCACCTTATTAATAAGTGGCATCACTGATAAGTTATTCTGATGGACCCTCCATATACACATACACATGTATACTATATATTGTAAATTAAACTGTGACGTCACGGACACAAGTTAGTCTGGTGAACCCTTCATAATATACATTTACACATGTATATATTGTATATTGTAAACATAAGTTTCAATAGCAGATCACATCCGTGTAATGAGACCTAAACAAAATCTTTCTGCGAAACATAGCGTAGCGGAATGTGATGAGTTGTTCCGAGTGTAACTAAATGGAAAGTAAATACGGACATGATCGAGGTGTTCTCATTGAACCTACTAATACATTTACGTGGCCGAGGTTTTCCGAATACATAATCAAAACCGACCTAGGCATTCCCAGTGGTTTTTAGACTGTTCGATAGACTAAGGAAGTAATGGCTATTATGTCCTATATGGGTTTGGTTGCACAGATACCAATAGGAAACGAGATGAAAACACTAAATAAAAAATTACTTTCCGATCTCTTACAAAGATTAGTAATTTGCATTTTGATACATAATACAATATGCAGAAATGATCGGTCGCCAGGCGGGCGATACATGAGACAGTTTTGACTTGCCCGACTCTATTTTGACTAGTCATGGGAGATCGGCCGACCGTAAAGTGCACACCCTGTGTATGTCTCTATGTCTCTATGTATGTATGTGTATGTATGTGTGTGAGTGTGTGTGTGTATGTATGCATGTATATATGTATGTATGTTTTAAAGGATGATTGAATTTTAACTAAAAGCTAAAAGATATTTATTTTCTAATTTTGGGATTCGAAATTGATTTTAAACTGACCGTTGTGCTATACAAAATATAACTGTTTTTCGGTCATTCTTTCTGTAATAGGGGTTTTCATAACATTTTATGGATATAATAACTACTCCTTCATAAGTTTACCAATATTAACGCTACGTCGACTGTAAATTGTTGGAAAACTTATATCTTTTTACGCCTTTACCAGATACAACGTTGATTCTAAATGGCTGTTTTGTCTCTAATGTACGAATCCAGAAGGCCTCTCGTTCAAGTATCAAGAGGCCTGTTTCGTCTTTTGAACCAAGTATTAGGGGTTGTTCAATTGGAATTATTTCAAAATTTTCATTTAACGAATGGTCAGGTAGATTGAAGTGATTGGCGACAGGGGTGTCAACTTCATGCCAAATGTCATACTTGTGACAAATTGCTCTAATTGTCGGTTGGTTTTGCGTTTTTCGTACGTACTGTTTGTTACATAAATTACAGGTGATTAGAGATACTACATTTTTCGAATCACAGTTCATGTCTGTCCGAATTTGATATTCGATTTTGGTCTGTTGACTTTTGAAAGTCGACTGTGTTTTAAGTAAGTTGTGAAGTCTACACCTGGTTTTGGCAAGAGTAGTAGATGAGCCAGTGCTCATTTAAGGTGATTGGTTATGCTGAAGTTTGTATGGTGTATAGTCTTCAGTTGCCCTAAAGGGATTTTTCAATTCTCGATCGGTTTCAGATTGATTCTTTCTTAAAAACCGTTTTGAATATCCCCTAGGTTTTAAGCACTAAATAAAAGTGAACAAGCCTCATTGAAATTATGTTTGTTACTTGAATTTCTGTAAAATCTAATAATCTGAGATCTAACAATGCCTTTAAAGGTGTGGTGTGGGTGAAAAGACTTGCAGTGGAGAAGCTGGTGTGTATCTGTAGGTTTGAAAAACACTTTGTAGCCTAGGTAACTCGATGTTTCAAACTGTGTACCTATTTAAACTGTTACGTCCAACAAGTCAACTGATTTATCTGATTTAATCTCCTCTACCTTCCATGTGTGTTGTTATGTTGGTATGTTTGTATGATGATATGTTTGTATGTATGTTGTATGTATGTTGTATGTATGTATGTATGTATGTATGGGTTTTTTTTTTTTTTTTTTTTTTTTTTTTTTTTTTTGTAAATTATTTGAATATCTCTATTGTATGTATGTCGGGCTTTGACTTATGACGCACTGGCACAGGGGATATTAAAATCCTTTATTGCCTTCACAAATGTCCGCATGCCGATACCGAGACCCGTACCCGTGGCACCCAATCGCCCGCAATTGTTGAGCCGAAACGCTACTAATCAGACCAACTACGTTCCACAAAAGGCCCCATGACTTGGCAACGTTTGACGTACATGCAGATGTGGACAGACCTGGCACTGGCTGTATATGCATTTTTATATTTTGAATATCTCTATTGTATGTACCGTATGTCGAGGTTTGACTTAAACATACATATATTCAATGACGCGCTGGCACGGGGAATATTCCACAAACATAGAACGATCGTTAGTCTATCATATTAGCACTGGTCCAACAACCACGCGGTTCTAAGGCCCCATGGCTTGGCAATGTTTGACTTACATGCAGATGTGGATGTATTTATGTATGTATGTATGCGTGTTGCTATTGTTGGTATGCATGTTGGTATGTATGTATGTATGTTAGTATGCATGTTGGTATGTATGTATGTATGTTGGTATGCATGTTGGTATGTATGTATGTATGTATGTTGGTATGCATGTTGGTATGTATGTATGGATGTTGGTATGCATGTTGGTATGTATCTTGGTATGTATGTTGGTGTCAGCTAACCACTGTGTTTTTTTTCGATCGACATAACCATATGTCCGACGCCGATATAACCGTATTTATAATGTGTTGAGTGCGTCATTAAAAAAAACACCAACACAAAAATCACACCCAACAATGCATGTTGGTATGCATGTATGTATGTATGATGGTATGTTCAGATGGGGTGTTTGGAGGAGACAAGAATGCGTATGATCGCCCGTCTTCTTATTTTGGACTTTCGCCAGAAAACAAAATGGAATCACTCGGTGTTGTAATACATAACTTGGTCACGTTGTTTGTCTTTTTGCACCGATCTCGGTGGCGTCGTGGTTAGGCCATCGGTCTACAGGCTGGTAGGTACTGGGTTCGGATCCCAGTCAAGGCATGGGATTTTTAATCGAGATACAGACTCAAACCCCGAGTGAGTGCTCCGCAAGGCTCAATGGGTAGGTGTAAACTATTTGCACCGACCAGTGATCCATAACTGGTTCAACAAAGGTCGTGATTTGTGTTATCCTGCCTGTGGGAAGCGCAAATAAATGATCCCTTGCTGCTAATCGGAAAGAGTTGCCCATGAAGTGACGACAGCGGTTTCCTCTGAAAATCTGTGTGGTCCTTAACCATATGTCTGACGGTATATAACCGTAAATAAAATGTGTTGAGTGCGTCGTTAAATAAATAAAAAATGTTTCTTTCTTTCTTTGTCTTCTTGCAGGCCGCAGTTTTCTGTTACGACGAAGGAGATGGAGTCCGCTAGAGTGGCTAAAAGTATGTAGTGTACCGAGTTGATGATGATGATATATAGTTTAACGTGCCCATATACCACTAGGGTTTCGAACACGCCCATCCCGAGTCCGACCTCCGATAAAATCGGTGGCCTGATTGGGGGGAGGGTAGAGTTGAAAATGGGCAGAACTTTGAAAATAGCAATTTGCCAAAAATAAAAATAATTGACTGCTTGGCCAAATATTTATATAATTTGGAGCATTTTAGGACTGTCCAAAATTAAATGAGAGAAAGAAGGGAGGATCGGACTATTCAATAATATTAAAAAAGAGAGTAGTTTTGACATAAAATTTAGAACGCAGATCTAAAAGTTTAAAGTCCGATCGATATGTCCACGTGAGTAGCCTCGTTACGGTCGTTTGGGTGCACAACTTATAGGGATGAGATGGGCTGCATCCCATCAAGAAAACCCCTAGATTGACAGTCATTAGAGGTTGAAGGTGTAGTGCTGTGCTGAAATACAAATCTTGAAAAGAAGCCGGATCCGTCTAAACGAGAGCGAGAGAGAGAGCGAGAGCGAGAGCGAGAGCGAGAGCGAGAGAGAGAGAGAGAGAGAGAGAGAGAGAGAGAGAGAGAGAGAGAGAGAGAGAGTGTATCAGACTAGGGTATAGTCCAGTCGTCATGGGTTGGTATAGTGGTGCGGACGGGCCCGACTTCGGAGGATACGAGATGGTACCACTATAGAGCAAAGTAAAGTCTAGAAAAGAGTAGTAGGGGCCGACCCCGCTTCCTATTCCGTCTTAGAGTGGGGCGGTCAATATTCCGGTGCTGCTAGGACAGGCTCGTACCGTAGCGTTCTACGGAATGGCCGTCATACGAGTCACGAAAAAACAAGTCGACATACTCAGCTGTAGAAATGACGTGGAGACAATGAATATCGCTAAAGAGAATCCAACCTGGTGGTGCAGGCTGTCGAAACGAGAAGCGTTGCAGCGTTCAATCAGTTCCAATGGCCGCATACATCCCAGTAGTAAACTTCAAATGAAGGATCCCGAAGTCGAGCGCACGAAAAGCACATGCTGTGTGCACAGGCGAAACAGACACGTCTTACTGCGTCGAGCTCCAGACTAAGAATGTACCGAGTTGAAAACTATTGTACAGTTGTAGATAATAAAAACACGAATGATCTGAGCGGTTTAAATATATTTAACTTTCAAAAGTATATCCTAATACAAGGTGACATCATTTGAATGTTTCCGTACGTACACATCACACACATTAAACATGTTACGTCACTATTCAATGGAAAATCATAGGGACTATGTCACTATTCTTGCTCCTATTTGATTTAGCCAAAAAACAATTTGTATGCAGAATTTTAAATATTTGTTATACAATTCAAACAGTCTTTATTGGAAATGAAAGCATATGTAATGTGGCTTCTCTTGATATTTCATTGCAACTTACCAAAATGTGTTTCATCTGGTTTTCACTTCACTTTATCATAAAAAAGTGTTTTATCTGGTTTTCACTTTTCTTTATCATAATGACAACATTTAACATGTGTCAGGATTACCTAATGTTTGGCATCCAGTAGCCGACAATTAATTAATCAATGTCCACTAGTGGTGTCCATGAACATAACAAATAATACTTTTACCTCGATCTACACTTAATAACCAAGTTCACTTTTTGTATTTGTTTAAATACTGGATAAGACATAACACGTGTTCTTTTGTTCAATGACACCACTGGAACACATTGCGCCAATGGATGTCAACATTGTGGTAAGTCGTAGCAATACATTGAAACATTGGTTAAACAAAATACATATATACGTAATAGTCTACTACTTCAATAAATAAAGTCGGATAACCCTGTCCAGTGGGCAAGAAATAATTGTATAGTAATATTTTGTTTGTGTGTGTGTCTGTAGTTCGATTGTCGAATACATGCTAGAGGTACAACCCAATTATAATGGTGGATGTTTTTTTTAATATAATAAAATGTTGTATGAATATATGAATGCATATATGTCAATATGCATGTCTGTATGTATGTTTGTCTGTCTGTATGTATATCTGGATGGATGGACGGGTGGATGAGTCTGAAAATATATATGTATGTTGGTGTACATAGCGATGCAAATACATATATACCTTTTTCATCGGAATGACTATGTATGTTTGCGTGTGAGGAATATTTTAATAAATAAATCTTCACAGACATCCTTTTAAGATTTAACTACCATGTATACCCTTAGCAAAAATAGGGGAACCTGAAATATTAATGCTTATTTCAACTATTAGACCGAACATACGTTTTGACCACAGACATCCTAATAAAGAACGTTCAGGTTTGTTTATCAACACACCGAACACATTCCATAGCTTCCACGTGCATCACGCAGTTGCCCTGTACACGTGTGTGGGGTGTCATTCTCTATTTTGATAATTTCCAGGAAGATCCATTAGTCATTATGGAACATTATTTCTGTCAATATTTTTCATGCTGTTGATCTTACAGTTGTTACCTGCCTCGGTGGCGTCGTGTTAGGTCATCGGTCTACAGGCTGGTAGGTACTGGGTTCAGTTCCCAGATGAGGCACGGAATGTTTAATCCAGATACTGACTCCAAACCCTGAGTGAGTGTTCCGCAAGGCTCAATGGATAGGTGTAAACCACTTGCACCGACCAGTGATCCATAACTGGTTCAACAAAGACCATGGTTTGTGCTATCCTGTCTGTGGGGAGCGCAAATAAAAGTTCCTTGCTGCCTGTCGTAAAAAGAGTAGCCAATGTGGCGACAGCGGGTTTCCTCTAAAAACAGTGTCAGAATGACCATATGTTTGACGTCCAATACCCGATCGTAAGATAAAAAAATAATCAATGTGCTCTAGTGGCGTCGTTATATAAAACAAACATTACTTTTTCCATGCAATTGTCATGTTTATTGTTTGTATTTGCTATTTACTAATAAAAAACAGAAACGCCAACTTTCTTTGGTGGTCATAAAACCAACTGTAATCGGGAGCTACCGGCTCTAATGTTTGCCCAATTAATTTACTACTTTCTTTTAAAGAATATATATATATATATATATAAGCTAAAACCTTAGGATATATATAATGTAATGTGCGTACGATTATATGACGTAATGGCTGATGGCTTTTTTGTAGACTGCAGAGGAATTTTTACATTAAAAATCAGTTAAAATTGACAAAGAGAATAACCAACTCGCTACGACAGATAATTCATAATTCCTCGTAGCTCATTAGTTAGTCTCTCTCTCTCTCTCTCTCTCTCTCTCTCTCTCTCTCTCTCTCTCTCTCTCTCTCTCTCTCTCTCTCTCTCTCTCTCTCTCTCTCTCTCTCTCTCTCTCTCTCTCTCTCTCTCTCTCTCATTCCAGTTAGCAAAATTAAAAGTGGAACATGAGCTGAATACTGAAGAAGTTAGACGAGAGGCAGGAAATGGGTTTAACATGTCGGAGGCTTATAGATAAGTACCTGTATTTGACGACCAGGAGGTAGCTATGTTCTTCAAACATTTTGAACGGGCCTCCAAGCAGTTAAATTGGCCGCAGTCTAAGTGGACGTTGTTAGCCGTCTCAAGGTTTAAGTGAAAAGCTAGCATAGCTTATAATTCAATGAGTGACGAAAATGCTAGTCAGTACGACCTAGTTAAGTCTGCAGTTTTGAGGTTTTTAACCTAACCCTGTTTTATTACAAGACAGAAAATGTTCAATATGTGATGATATAGAGGACGAATATCATTTTGTACTTGTCTGTCCATTGTATGATAGCTTGCGGAAAACGTATATTCCCAAATATTACAGAAAATATCCTTGCATGTTCAAATTCATAGATCTTTGTAACAGTAATGATGTTCAAATATTACGAAGTTTAGCTGTATATTGTTTTAAAGCATTTCAAATGAGGAATGATATATTATACATTTGAAGTTTCTCCTTTACACATTATTTATCATTATGAACAATTAATTACGTGTTGATGTAACTTTATTTGTATTATTAACTTGAATATTTAAAATTATTTTGAATAGCTAACGGACACATTTATGTATTTTGTTAGTGATGATTATTATTTCCTTTTGTCATATACTTACGATGCTTACGATGTTAATGCATTGTGTATTTGCTCAAGGGCCTGTATGCCTAATGCAATAAACTCTTCTTCTATAATTAATTTTAAAATTAAGCGTTTTACATTTGTTAAAGTGTCAGTATGTGTTGGTGGTCCAGGTATGTATCTTTCCAATACATAAGGCTCTTGTTGGAGTCTACTCTACCTTTAAAGTGTCAGTATGTGTTGGTGGTCCGGGTATATATCTTTCCAACACATAAGGTTCTTGTTGGAGTTTACTCTACCTTTAAAGTGTCAGTATGTGTTGATGGTCCAGGTATGTATCTTTCCAATACATAAGGTTCTTGTTGGAGTCTACTCTACCTTTAAAGTGTCAGTATGTGTTGGTAGTCCGGGTATGTATCTTTCCAATACATAAGGCTCTTGTTGGAGTCTACTCTACCTTTAAGTTTGACATATAGTCTCAGAGAGGAAACACACTACATGTTTCCATTAGTAGCAAGGGCTCTTTTATATGCACCATCCCATATAAAGGATAGCACATATCATGACCTTTGAAATAGGCAGATAGAGGGGGGTATAGGCAGACGGATTAATAACAAAGACACCACCACGTTGTGCAGCAATACAAAAGAAAAGAGAAGACAAGAATGAAAGAAAAGAAATCGAAATTAAACACAAAATAACGAAAAAATATATGTTGCATACAAAAAACATACTATATTAGTATTACTAATTTAACTTATATCAAACGACAGCATAGCCATGTGTTGATAAAGATGCGATAACTTTAATCGTGACAATATCTGCATTATTTGCCATTATGTTTCGCAAATTCGTGGTAGGCTATAAATCAGATATGTGAAGATGAAAGGACAAACCAATCATAAGTACATTGTTTATTTATGACAGTGTTTTAATGCTGCCATTTCGGGTATATATGTATACTGTATGTACAGCTATTGTATATACGGGGGTAGGAAAGTGCCACAAAGTGGGAGTGGGGGCACACACGTATTATAGATACGTGCATATATTTTAAAAATTGCTGCTGCTAAAAATGTGTATGTGTGTCTCTGTGTGTATGGCGGGCAGCATAGCCCAGTGGTACAGTGCCCGCCTGATGCGCGGTCGGTCTAGAATCGATCCCCGTCAGCTAACCACTGGGATTTTTTCTCGACATAACCATCTGTCCGACGCCGATATAACCGTGGTTAAAATGTGTTGAGTGCGTCGTTAAACGCAAACAAAACTGTGTGTATGTGTCTGTCTGTCTGTCTGTCTGTCTGTCTGTCTCTCTCTCTCTCTCTCTCTCTCTCTCTCTCTCTCTCTCTCTCTCTCTCTCTCTCTCTCTCTCTCTGTGTGCATGTGTCTGTGTATGTCTGTCTGTTTATGTGTGTATGTCTATGTGTGTGTATTTGTGTGCGTTCTGCAGAATAGCCGTTTTACGAGTCACGAAAAAATAGTCGACATACACAGCCGGAGAAATGACGTGGAGGCAAGAAGTCTCGCTAAAAAAATCTAACTGTCGAAACGAGAAGCATTCCAGCGTCAATCAGTTCGAATGGCCGCATACATCCCAGTAGAAAACGTAATTTCGCTGAAAACACAACGAAATGAAGGATCCCCAAGTCGACCACACACACACACACACATGCAGTGTGCTGAAGCGAAACAAATACGTCATACTGCGTGGGGCTCGAGACTGGGAAAGCCAACTTATCCTAAACTGTGTCCTATGAAATGCCAACTTAATAAGAATTGCTCTCACTTTGAATTTGATGCGCATACTCTCAAGTGTCTTCTGTTCAAGCAAACCAGTGAGTCCACTATATATATACAGTAGACTCTTCCTAAACCGGACTCACTTTGTACCGTCGAAATAGTCCGCTTTATACAGGGGACCGGTTTAGACAGAGTTCATTGAGAGTTATGTTCCTTGAATGACCGACAACTCGCG
>JAECMU010046380.1:0-11571 GCA_016106625.1 Dracogyra subfuscus | reverse complement strand
AAAGGGAGCTAAATTAATCTCAATGAAGTATTGGGGGTGGGCAGGATGGCCTGAGTACTCTGACGGTCAGGAAGCGTGATAACTGTCGAAATGTCCGTCTAAGTCTAATAGTAATATCAAGACAATTATTATTTTAGAATTTTTATATTGTATTTAATGTATGCTAATACACCGGCTTTGTAGAACTTGTGTGCAAATAATAGTTCAGATAAGATGAGAACACATTTTATTCAGCAGATTCCTATCGCAGTTATTATGTGACCAGCGCGGCTCGTCAAGGTGTTCTTCATGACTTCAACATGGGACGTAACTCAACGTTAAATACACTTAACGGGACGCTGGTTTATCACACTGATTTTATAAATAAAAAAATATATATACGTTTCAGGTGCTGTCAAAAGTAAGTCTTTCATTTTATTTTATTTGTTGGTTCTGGTAATAACTTGTTTTTGCAAGTCAGTCGCTCTACTGTCTGAACCAAAATGTTAACTTCCAAAAATTGCTATCGTATAATCGTATCAAATTTTTTAATTAATCAATTCAATGGACCAGTTTCGGTGAGCATAACTAAATCCTATCAATGTAATATATTTATACACGGACAGTTGTTATTCAGTTAGATAACTTTTTATTAGTATTTCTACGTTTCAAATGAGCAGTAAACTAGCAAAGATCACTGCACGTGCCGCGCGTAAAAAACAGTAGCATCATCTAAGCATGTATCGGCAGTAAATATTGTTAACAACGTCACCTGTTTCGGTGAGTGAAACGTTTAGTGGTATAACTTACAGCCAAAAGTTTCCAATACAAAACTTTTTAGTGTTTTGTCAAAAAAATATTTTAAGACAAATTACAAAATGGACATAACCATATGTCCGACGCCGATATAACCGTAATTATAATGTGTTGAGTGCGTCGTTAAATAATTTTTTTTTTTTTTTTTTTTTAAATTACAAAATGGGAGTCCACAAGAACCAGTGTTACGGTCATTGTAAAGTGATCCACCATGACACCCAAGGGTATCGTCAACATCCCTAACTGCGTTATGCTTCAAATTCCGTTCACTTTGTTTTCTCGTGCACGGTTTATGCAATCAGCATCCAATTTGTTGTCATCGACATGTGGTTCATTTATGAGGTTTTTCTTCACAGTTCAGGAACATTTTTATAAACAATAAAGTTGAGAAAAATAAGTATCTAAATACAAAACTTTACAAACCCCTAAAACCATTAATTTTACTAAGTCGTTTTTGTTTATTCCTTAAAATTACCGATATCGGGTCCACATGACTTGTAGACATTTACTTAAAATGGAGAAAGATAATTAACATTCGGTGCGTGTCACATGACCTCACATGTGCCAGATCAACAAGCCCAAAGAATTTAATTTTTATGAGTTTTAAGACCCCTGTTGTTAGGACTTGTTTTTAATTATTATATTCGATCTGCAAAAGGTATGCTACATTTCTGTGCCTCTGTTGTAGTGAATAATATGCATAATCCATTCATAACAGTTGTAAATAATTTTGAGTATATAAATTGTGTTAATTTTGAATCAATTCATTAAAAAAATGATACTTTACAAACTATTCGCAGGTATGAACATAATGTCTATCAGTATTGACATCAAGTGTGAGCGATGTGTGTTGATAAAACGCGGACCGGACCAGAACGCTTGACAAATTGAATTTTTCCTTTTAAATAATTAATAAATTAAGTGTTCAGCAACTGTGCATAATTAAGAAACATATATTTGTTCATGTAGTTGCCTTAAAAGCGGAAAATGACGAACCACACGTGCGCAGTGCGATACTTTTTGTAAACGCATGCGTCTGAACGCAGTTAGAAACGTTGCATCCTTTCCTGTTTACCGAAGGGCGTTTCACTTTTATTTATTAGAATGGATTTGCTTTACGTCCACATTGTTGATTTTTTTCGTTACTTGATTGCAATTTATTTTGTTTCACGTATTGTAGCTGAAAAATGTAGAATAGTATTTCCGTAAATATCGTATTCGTATTTTTGTCGTTAGGTGAATGCAGTTTGGGTTGTCGATGGTATAATGGGGTATATCCCAAATGTTGTAAATGTAACCATATATGAACTGATTGTGTATTCACAAGTATCCCACAGATACAAAAGGGTGAAATAAATGTGATAACAAAAACAACTTGCATTAAAATGAATTAAATTGACAAAAATTACCAGTAAATGTAAGGTATGGGGGTGTCAAGATGGCAGTAACCATGAACAATAAACACAAGATTAAGTGTGATCCAAGAGTCCTCTGAAGATCCAACAACAACAGCTGAGCAATGAAATCTTTAAAATACCATCCATAAATTAGTAATACCAATTTAAAACATGGTACCCTTTGTTTAAAATCCGACATTTTATTTAAGGGACTACTTTCACTACCAGTGTATGGTGTAAGATAATAAAACACATACTTTTTTATAATAGGTGTTGGTAAAACCTTTAAAAAAGAACATAATACACATTTCAACTATTGTATTAAAATAACAATTCTTATTAACTTTATAAATCTCATCTAAAAACCATGCTTGGCAACGAACATTGACAACACACGTGATTTTGAGCATATGTCAAATCGTTATTTGGACATACTATTAAGGACAATCGGCCTATCGATCACACGCCAAAATGGAACATGATCGTTTGCACATTTGTTAGAATACATATTAATATAATTTTTATTTTTTAATGCCGTTTATTACTTTATTTGATACTTACTAGAAACCCTCGATGAATAGTTTACCAAAACAGCCGAGGAACACCGGAACCAGAAGTTGTAGTGCAAACATAGTTCTTTGTAAATCTAGCCATCCATATGGTCACTGTGTGTGTTTAGTAATGTTTAAAGTACATATTTATATTTTTATTGGTGCCTTTAATTTGTTTATTGGAATTAATCAGTAAATGATGTCCATTTACAACAGTTATATAAGTGGAGTAAGACTACAACTATAAGGTGTGGTCATATCGATGTACATCGAAGTAAACAAACTTTTTAGTCTACTTCATCAATGAATTATTTGTAATCGTACAGTTAGTTCTTTCATCGCAGTTGTGATATTTATTGCCAATGCAATCATGACATACATTTCATTGCAGAATGTAGCCTAGCAATTGCCGATCGTGTGTTGTTGGCTTTTTTATTTGGTTACCCAGGAAGCCACAGATCATAGGAAAGATGGCGGCCATTTATAGCAGCGTGGTGGTTTATATTTGCAGCACATTGTGACTAAATGTGTAGCTTTATGTAGGAAATAGGCTTCAGTTGATGAGTTACCAATACTTATAGATGCAAATATATTTTCATATGTTGATTTATTTGTCCTATTATTGGCATATCTATGTTCTGTATGAGGGCATACTGACACTAATTTAGTTTTAATTTTTCATGTTTATGAAGTCATTTAATTTTCATTTTGTTCATATGCCTTTTATATGGTGTCTCTGTGTATAGGTTGTGTCTAGGATACCCCGTATCTAGGGTAACCATTTTTGCAAATGTACTTTTATTTTCAACCTCTCAACTCAAAATCAATATATGTTGGTCACTTTACAATGACCTTAATAGACAACATTTTAGGAACACGACTATAACAATTCTGATGTCTTGCACTTGAATAAATGAATAGTTATAATGGTAAAATTGATTGGTTAAAACAAACCCAGATATCCAGAAATATGTTTATGTTAAAACATATAAGGACGATATATTTTTGGGAAGTATCTATAAATAGAGTTTTGCCAGCAGACGCCGTGGCAACTATGTGACTTTAATAACAATACCCCGTCAGCTAACCATTGGGGGTTTTCTCGACATAACCATATGTCCGACGCCAATATAACCGTCATTATAATGTGTTGAGTGCGTCGTTAAAAAAATAAATATAAAAAAATCAATAACAATATAGCAGTACTAGGGCCTCCACGAATACAGAATATTGGACTCGAGTACCCGAGGGTCAAACTCAACCCGGACTCGAGTACCCGACATTTAACTAGATGATAATGAAACTAAGGAATAAAGTAAAATATTAACATTATGCATCTTAAGTCCAGCGCTGAACATGGATGGCAAATCACCAGCCTCGGTGGCATCGTGGTTAGGCCATCGGTCTACAAGCTGATAGGTACTGGGTTCGGATCCCAGTCGAATCATGGGATTGTTAATCTATATACCGACTCCAGACCCTGAGTGAGTGCTCCGCAAGGCTCAGTGAGTAGGTGTAAACCACTTGTACCGACCAGTGATCCATAACTGATTCAACAAAGGCCATGGTTTTGCTATCCTGCCTGTGGGAAGCACAAATAAAACAGAAATAAAAATCAGAAAGAGTAGCCCATGTAGTGGGGACAGCGTGTTTCCTCTCAACATCTGTGTGGTCTAATGCCATATAACCGTAAATAAAATGTGTTGAGTGCATTGTTAAATAAAACATTACTTTCTTTGGATGCAAAATCATGTCATTGTATTGTAGAAGTGCTGTGACGGATGGACGGACGGCCATTTAGAAAGAGAAACTAGTGTATGGTCATGTAATTATTGTGTAACTTACATCGTTGATTAAAATCTACTGCTGAAATTATTGGCGTACATTGTCCACTGTATTATAGTTGATCATTGTGTTCCACCTTGTACGGGTACTCGTGTCTTGCTAGACTCAACCCGTGCCCGAGTACTCGTGGAGACACTAAGCAGTACAGCTGAGAGCAGACAAATATAGTTTTAAAAATATTTTTCCCCCCAAATAACAGTAATCAAAAATCAAAGAAAAAAGGTATTAAGAAATGTGCCGTGTTTATGACTGGGTAAAGTTCAATCTTTCTTTCTTTGCTCATTTTAACCTTATTTAAAATTACGAACATTTCTGTGAATGTGATAGACATTTGTTTACTTTCCCCACGCAAAAGTTAACGAAGTCAGAAATCTTCAAATGTACGTACTGTTGAGCACAAACGACAAAACCACCAAAATAGGGCCCTCACCAAAACAGGGCCACGGACGATACCTATATTTAATATTTGTTTCTAGATTTTACTCACATTTTGTCCAGACAAAAATCTATGAAAAACCATTGCAATGACATAGATTCCACATACTAGATGATAACTATCACACCAATATCGACTCGCATAGGGCAAAAAGCATGCAATTTTGTGCCGGCTGCCATTTTGACTTATTATGGAATATTCTCCAAGAGGGGTGAAAGGATATGACGTAATGTTGCAAAGTCATAATGTGTTATATACAGTTGGACTATAACAATTCAAATCCCATAGGCGACCATGTTAACGTGTGTTTAAACAGCGCTCCAGATAAGCTGCGTATTTTACGCATATAAAATGGTTAAATACACAATTGTTTTTATTAGTGTGCGTACAAGATACGCAAACGATTTTCAATTCACTCAAAACTTTTCTTTTCTGAGCGTATCAAGGATTATTTATTTAAGTACACAGTATTAATTATAGTAATAACGTTTAACTATTTATTGGAATATTTTCACTTAAATTCAATAAATTTAAAAATGGGGAGGGAAATTATTTTTGGATGAAATTTCACTCAATTATTTTCAAAACAGGGAGTGAAATACCCAACAGGTCTAAAAATTATCTGGAGCACTGTTTAAAAACACTATATACAATATATCAACCAAACTATGACCAATAAATATCAGTACTACAACCCCTACCTCAAAGTATTAACTGGGCAATTGCACCATTACTGATGTTACATTCAGAGAGTTTGGAGGTCATATCTAGTGGTGTGGCTATCAAACCTGTACCTCCTAGTTCTTTATATTTTACATCAAGCATACTGGGGTCCATGTCTACTTGGTGACATTAAAAAAAAAATCATATTCTTTTGTATCGCTAAATGGGGGATTAAAAATATTTGTGTGACTGACGTTACACGAAAAAAATACAGATACATTTTTTTTGTAAACTTTATTTTAAATTTGTCTTCAAACTGAAATGTTAACAAATGTTTCTGTTCTAGGTAACATGGCAACATGAAACTACAAACATTTCTAGAAACCATTACTAACTTGGAAAACCACAACATTAAAAGAATGATAACATAATTGTACATGACTGACATTACAGTTTGTCCAGAATGCTTCAATGTTTTATAATTGGATTTGTACTAATATAATGAGGTGAAATGCCCACTATTTCAATTTCATACATCTTTTACAACAAGTTAGAGGTAATAAGTAGGTTTGTCATGTTTGTAGTAGCTGCAAGTTTCATTACAGATGCACAACTAATGGTGGTGTAAATATTTCAAAATGGAGCTCCACTTAAAACATGGTTGTAAGCTTCACTTAAAACATGGTACACATTACATGTAGTTTTCATCCTGGGGAACAAGACAATTTAACACTGAAAGTTAAACATGACAAAAAATGTTTAAAACACAGGTGCAATAATTAGGATAATTATAAAATAGTCATTTGACTGTGTGTGACTGACGTTACCGGGACTGATATTATAGTTTCTTATTAAGCATGAATATTAATTCAGTAGCTGGAAAAGTGTTACCAATTTTGATATATGTAAGTATTTTACAGTTCATTCATAACAAAGACATGCCATTAGACATATTAAAAGTCTTGCATTAGTTTCAATGTTAAATTAAAACTATATTGAAAACATTTTCAAAGTTACATTGCTTGCTAGCGAATAATATGTACCACTGTCATCCACCAATTAATCAAAATTAAGGAAAGTGGCACCCCTTTTATTTCAGGCATTGATCATGACTGGATCTTATAGCTTCTACTTCATTTGATACTTGTGATAGAAAATTTGATCCTCCTTGGATGGTCATTGCTACGAGGCACCAACTTTTTCCATAACAGAGACCTCAGTTATTGTTCTGAATATTCTTGACCACATTAAGGAAGAGTTCACTATCCCTATTCAACAGCCCACCAATCATCTATTGCAGTTGGTGCCTCCATCACTTCAGCATGTTGAGCGGGTATTTTGATCACAGCCGTCTTGTTGGAAGAATCTGCAACATTGTCTTGTCAGAAGAATTGGCAACATCACTAGTCAAAGTGAATGTCTCAACCTTGCCCTGTTTAACATGGAGGTGATGGAACTGAGCTATACATTTGATGGCCTGGGCATCAGCAAACACCTCATTCAGCTTGAGGGAATTATTACACCATTCAATGTCTGTTGTTGACAGTTCTGTAACTATTATGCTTGGCATATCCTTTACTGCCTCAACAAAGGAAGGAGCATTAGTTTCTTCACTGTTTCTTTGCCTTAGTTGCTGATATCAGAAAATACTTTGCATTGTGGGATAAAAACCATGAATATTCATGTATACGGAAAGTTTTACCTTATATAGAATACCCTAGGCCTCGTATAGGGGAGTACATTTATTGCCCAATAGTTTAGCCTAACTGGAGAATAAGAAACAGTTTGAATGGCGACTTTTGGTGGCTATCTGCTTACGTTTTTTACTTTATCAGTTTGTTTACTCGTTGTTTGAACCGATAACTGTATGTTTTTTTAAATTTAGTTTGAAGTTGAAATGTGAGGAAATCTAAAGAAAGGATTAAAGATATGTAGAAAGAATTCAATAAGACCAGGACAGTGAGTCTGACCTAATTATAACTCACTGGTTAAAAAGTGGGATGTTTTTAAGGTTTGCCTTGGCTAGTAGCATTTTGGAATACCCTCAGATTTTATTTCTACACAAATGTTTTTACTTTTTTGTGACTGACGTTACAGTGACAAAACATTTTTCTGTGAATTATATTTCAGTCTCTATGCTTTTTGTTGACTGTTTCTAACTATTTGGTGTTTGAGAGTCAGGGTAGTAACATTACAAATCTAATGAAATATGTAGAATATTGCTTTACATTCAGGGGATATAGATAGGGCTAATTTACCCATATTTTTGTCAACTTTTAATCTTAAAATATGAAATGTTTGCCATTGGCGTGTAGTACAAAAAGAAAACTTGTTTCAGGAAAAATTATTGTTGTTAGTTAAATTGGGTAATTAATCTATAGTTTCAATCTTTTTTTTCCATTAAATTTTGAAGATTATTTTTTGCATCAAGTCCTCTCCTATATGGAATTGCCCAACTGAAGAAAATGGTACCTTTCATGGCTCATTTTCTGTATTTATAATCAGATGTTTCTGCAACACCCCTAATTTCACACAAAATTTGAGTACTTTGTTTTGCAGGTACCCCATACATGTTCCAAGCATAAGTCTACTTGACACGTGGTACTACATCAAATAAAATTGCATACCTTTTTAGCACAGATGAAACTAATGTTTTTTACAACTAACACAATCACAGGACTTGTGGTGTTAACTTCTCTATCAAAAGTTTGGTGCACCTTGAACTTTGACCCATCCAGAAATTAGTTTGGTATATAGTCTAAATATGATGATGTCATATTAATTTATAAATTTATTTTTTGTTTGTTTATATATACCATTAATGATCATTGATGTTTATATTAACTATGCAACATACTTTGGAGGCTTCCACACCTCTTGAAGAATATTCCACAAAAAAGCAAAATGGCAGGCAGCTAAAAACTGTATGCATTTTTCCCTATTCTATCTCAGCAATGTAGATACCGGAGACATCATTATAGTCTCATATGTGGAAGCTGTGTCACTGTAATAGTTTTTTAAACGACTTTTGTGTGGACAAAATTTGATTTGACAAAATGATTTTGTTTTTAATTACTTTTTTCTAGGTCCTAATTAATCTTTGTGATGTCGATATCTGTCTCAGAGCAGCAGCTGAACGAATGGTTTGATTTTGGTCTGAGCATTGCGAGGAAGGCTGGGGTGGTAAGTCAGCATATTCACCAGATCTGAATCCCATTAATCATAGAGGCAGTATTTAGTAGTATGGGTAAGAATTGTCTAAACCAAATTTCTATCTGGATGTTGTTTATGCAATCACATCTCTAATGTAGTGTTCATAAATTACAGGCATCGAAATTAACATAGTATATTTGGTGAGAACATCATTTATATATATGATAGCATATAGGGGTGCAACGATACGGTCGAAACCATATTGCAATATATTGCAATATAAGAAACCGTATTGCGATATGTATTGCGATATAGTTGATATTATTTATATTTAATATTTATGGGTTGTTTTTTTAATAAAATAAGGAGGCATGCATTTTGTAATTATCTTTATTAGTTTCAGGTGTCAGGTTAAATGTTTTAGGCCATATTTTTCTTCAAGAATATGAGCATGTCCACAACTTCAGGATTGAGTGCATTTGTAAATTTGTAATTATCCTTAACTGGTTCTTTTTATTTGACTATTAGCACGTTTTGTTTAGATGTCAGAACCAAATATAACCGAACCGACTACGCTTGACGTGATTGTTACATTTCCTGTCATCACCAATTAATCAAATGATGGGTTTTTTGTTTTGTTTATTTGTTTGTGTGCCTATTTCAAGTCAAGTCAGATACTAAAAAAAAAAGCGTGTAAAAATCGCGATACGCAAAACTGTACCGTGGTTCGTATCGAGCTGATCAATTATCGTGATATACCGGTATACCGGTTTATCGTTGCAGCACTAATAGCATACTGCAACAATACACATGTATGGTATTAATTCAAAGACATAAAATTGGCTTCATCCAGGTAATGACCTGATTGCCAAAGCCTTATACCATCCAGTGAAATAAGTATGATTAAAAAAACAAATTCTTTGACATTTAAGTTAACCTGAAAAGATTTCTGTGATGTATATATATGTAAGTTAACTGCTCATGCAAGAACTGTAAATAAGTTTAAGATGGAAAAGGCTTAAATTTATTTCAAATCGGGTTTTTATAAGGATGCAGAACAAAAGAAAATACATTGGTCAGGGTTAATTTTTATTGAAAATGGCTACAACTTTTATTTTTGGCTTGTAAAATATTCTTTATTAAAATAACCATATTTTAATTATTTTCAAGGAAATGGTCTAAATATTCTAAAAGTGGCTAAACCAAATTTTGTTCCAGTGTGAGCCCAGATTGGTGTTCGTTACTTAGATACCATTTATCTTGCAACTCATTTCTAAATGTATTCCAACTCTCTTTCCCTAAATTTAGATACATTTTAAAGTAAGTTGTAAAATAAAAGGTATCAAACTGCCACTCCTGAGAGTCATGTATTATCTCTGTATTGCTAGGTCATACGAGATGCGTTTTACAAAGAGAAAAGTATCGAGACTAAAATAAGTCATGCTGACCTCGTCACGGAATCGGACCACGCCGTTGAAAAGATGGTACTGGATTTGGTCAGCAACATGTACCCATCACACAAGTTAGTAGTTAATAAGTGTTCCATCCTCAACGTTGCAGGGGCGGGTCATAGCTCAGTGGTACAGCACTCGCCTGATGCGCGATCCATCTAGGGAATCCCCGTCCATGGGCCAATTGGGCTGTTGCTAGTTCCAGCCAGTGCTCCACAACTGGTGTAACAAACTTGAAAGGCTGTGGTATGTACTATCCCGTTTGTGGGAGGGTGCATATAAAAGATCCCTTGCTGCTGATCAAAAAGAGTAGCCCATGAAAGGGCAACAGCAGGTTTCCTCTCTCAATATCTGTGTGGTCCTTAACCATTTGTCTAACTGCATATAACCGTAAATAAAATGTGTTCAGCACAATGTTAAATAAAACATTTCCTTCCTTCCTTTGTTCTTTAAATAAAACATTTTCTTCCTTCGGGTTGCATTATATCAAGTAGTATCCTATAGCCAACAATGTTAACATTGTGTCTACCTACCAGCTTCTAATCCGATGGCTTAACCACTGCGCCACTGAGGCCAGTATGTGTCTAGAAATGCCACAGACTATATCAACCAAACTATCAAGCATAAATACAAATATTACAACTCTCCCAAAGTATTAAATTCATAGCTTATTTTCTATGCTGATGGAAATAAATAAGGGAATACTTGGTGTTGTAGACCAAATTTAATTCAGTATACATCAACATGTACATTCCATAGACATGACAGCACATACCACAAGAGAATGGGTCCACTGAGGTGGTTCGATCCTATGATGCAAGCACCTCAAGCGAGCACTCTACCGACTGAGCTAGATCCTGCCACCCATATCAAGACATTCATAAGCTGTAGTTAAAAGATGCTATTGGTATTGTTTTCCTTGTTTTCAGGTGATCAGTCATTGTGAGCCCATTAGGGTACATGTATTTCGTGTTCTATCCAGTGCACCACAACAGGCATATCAAAGACCAGGCTATAATCTAATCAAAGGTTGTGGTATGTGCTATCCTGTCTGTAGAATGGTCCATATAAAAAATCCCTAGTTACTAATGGAAAATGTAGCAGGTTTCCTCTCTTAAGACAATGTTTGACATCCAGTAGCCAATGATTAATAAATCAGTGTGCTCTAGTGGTGTCATTAAACAAAGCAAACATCCAGTAGCCCATGATTAATAGAGCAGTGTGCTCTAGTGGTGTCATTAAACAAAGCAAACATCCAGTAGCCCATGATTAATAGATCA
>JAECMU010046365.1:0-10954 GCA_016106625.1 Dracogyra subfuscus | reverse complement strand
GAGAGAGAGAGAGAGAGAGAGAGAGAGAGATTCCCAATTAACCTACATGTTTAGGCAAGTACGAGTCGTAGATCTGAAATCTACACATATGTTTACATAAGAATGAATGTTCAAACCTTCGTGACTCTCCGAAATAGATAAATCGACCTGTCTCACATAATACATTTAAACATCTTTATCGGTCTTTGAGATGCTAGTATATATCGTCATTCTTAATATGCGATGTTTAGTACGTGCAGCATGCATAACATATAATAATAAAAGAACTATCTTGAATAACCAAATGCAGTTTACACATACATGTATATTTGGTTTACAAACGTTGATGCACAAAAGTCAAACGACTGGACATTGCCATCTTCCAAAATGTCCGTCTGTATGAAGAACAAATCTGTGATGGCGAGATAGTTCATAAATCTGCATTTTCTTATATATATTATATTTAAACGAAAACCAAGTCATTGTGTGTATACAAAATTCAGTATTCAACACTTGAAAGAATATGCAGAAAGCCGATAAAGGCGGCCATTTTAAAGAAAACATTTTGAAGGAAAACCAAACTATATATGTTGGCCACATTTTGAAATGTCAAACTTTATTACTGTTTTAGGTTCCCAATTTCTGTTTCTAACTTTCTTCCTTCCAAATCTGGAGCCTCAAAATGCTGTATGTCGCTTTTAATGATTAGTGAAAACTTGCAATAATGGCAATTTTGAGAAAAGGAACTCTGCGCCCACGTTTTCGAAGTCGTCAACCCTAAATGTTTGAAATACCCTTAAATATTCGAAATTACGAAACATTGTTATATTTCGAAAATCATGTCATTTGGAACCAGTTAACTAAATATGTTGTTTTCCTATTCCACGTACACAGAGTTATACAGAAAAAAGTTTTAACAAAAATGAGATAGAGAGAGAGAGAGAGAGAGAGAGAGAGAGAGAGAGAGAGAGAGAGAGAGAGAGAGAGAGATTACATACGCGCGCGCATGCACACACACATATACACACAAACACACAAGGTTCACATATATATTAAGAGAGGAAACCCGTTGTCGTCCCTTCATGGGCTACTCTTTTTTTCGATTAGCAGCAAGGGATCTTTTATATACACCATCACACAGACAGGATAGTAAATACCACGATCAATGTTTCACCAATTGCGGAGCACTGGCTGAAACGAGAAATAGGCCAATGGGTTTACCGACGGGGATCGATCCTACACCGACAGCGCATCAAACGAATGCTTTACCACTGGGCTACGTCCCGCCCCCACACCCATTCACAGAGACAGAGAGAGAGAGAGAGAGAGAGAGAGAGAGAGAGAGAGAGAGAGAGAGAGAGAGTGTGAACTGCATTTGGTTATCCAATGTATTTCTTTTATAACTATCTGTGATGTATGCTGCACGTACTAGCCATCATATGTTAAGAATGATGATATATCTCAAGGACCGAACAAGATTTCTAAGTGGCGTGCTGTTGGGTTAAGCTATTCTTAGACAGAACATTGATCAATCGCTATGTAGTTTATTGTGTATTTCATATGTTTTATATATATTTAAACAATGTGATAAAATGTATAGCTTTATACATTAAATGTTGAATCTGAGGCAAGTCCTTGTCTTTATGAGCTACTGAGTGGGCAGCATAACCCAGTGGTACAGTGCCCGCCTGATGCGCGGTCGGTCTAGGATCGATCCCCGTCAGCTAACCACTGGGGTTTTTTTCTAGGCATAACCATATGTCCGACGCCGATATAACCGTAATTATAATGTGCTGAGTGTGTCGTTAAACAAACAAACAAACAAACACATTAATTTTTTTAATCTGCTTATAGGACCATTGCTGCTTGGATATTTATGATCAAATAGCTCATCGTTTGTCTTTCCCATTCTGAACTGTGTTTAGTGGTACTTATAGGAACATTTTCCCTAATACTATTGTATATTAGCAACCGTAAAAACGCGAGCTCTCGCAAAAGGTTTTAAGAAGACCGAATCAATTTTCTAGTTTGTGTCATTCAATACTGTGAAAACTAGTGCTACCGTGTTATCTAAACAATAATTTAGTTTATAAAAAGGTGACCAGCAACATTGTCAGCATAATATCTTTATGCAATACAGATGACAGATCCAACCTTATCTATGAATGGCCCGGTGTACCATAAAGTATCTCCGAAAGTAGCTATGTTTGATGACATCAGTTTCATGGTGGTCTTTGGGTTTTTTTTTCTTGTTTTCTCCATTTCGTTTCCCCTAATGATGACTGCTGAGTGATACATAGGTTGTTTTTCCAAACCAAACGATTCAGCCTAACATCAGGGTGAACTGACCAGTGTTCTTGTGACCATGTAATTTTTGTGCTAGGGATACGTACGCAGGCCATATCTGGTCTCTTATTTGTTGGTGCTGTCTGCAATCCTGGAGGAAGTGGGTTGTTGTCTCTTGTACCTGTCCACATGGGCACATTCCTGTACTCGAAAGTTTGAATCTGTTTTTAAAACAAGTGATTCAAGATTGCCAAACCAATATGGAATTTTCACATGCAGTGCAAGATTATCACTGTATACTCAGTATTCAGATATGTTTTCATGCCGTGGTCTATTATCCATAGACCAGGAAGCGACACTTCACCACTTACGTAAGCACAAACCATCGGCATTCTCTTCACATGATCTTTTCTATAACCGTTATTTTTTATTGTTAAGTGCAATACATATACAGTTCTATATTACTCTTGCCAGTCTTTGTACTATCTACTTTCTCGTCTAGTCATGATAACTTTATTGCTTTTGACATCAAATACCTTTACATCGATAATGTTCAAATTCCTTAATTTAAAAAAAAGATCCACACATTAATCACTAATACACACACTATGAAAAGACCCCGATATCACCCCCTTTCAGTAATGTTCTGATTAAACACATAGTTGCTGGCGGGTTTCTTCCTGTAGTGTGTGTATTAGTGATTACTATGTAAAACATGTGTTGTCAGGGAATTTGCAAATGATCGATGTAACTGTATTTAATGTTAAACATAGGATTTGTGTTGTATTAGAGTGGAAATCTTTGACTACCATTTGCTGGGCAGCTATTGCTAAAAGTTACATACCTTGGTCTATGTCTGTAACAAAAACGTCATAACAGTCCAAATGTCCGTCTAGCTCTCTTGCAGTCAGAGTACTCGAGCTACCGTGGAGATAGCCAGCCCTCATTAGCCGTGTAGGTCTATTTAGCCGTTTCTGTTTTAATTAACAAATATGACAACCTCTATGATGGTGTATTTATAGAATTTATAGAAGTTAAACAACAAAAAACAAAAACAATAACAACCCCATAATAATAAAAATTGTGGACAGGGCATTGATTTGATGCAATATATCTCAAAATGCCTACTTCTCTGTCGGACTAACCACTAAACAGACATTTTATTAATATGTAATAAAGAAAATAGCTGGAAGTAATACCAGTTGGTCAAAGGCTCCACACACCGATCGGCCAAATATTTATACAATAATAAAAAAGGTACGAATAGACAGACGTGGTAAATCAGTGACACGATTAACACGGTGTCCAAATCATGGGCATCATTTTCTTAACAAAAGTGTTTAAGATATGAATTTATTTTCATTTCCAGTCAGATAATTTTCTTATATGTCTTGCAAAACTAATGATTAACTTAGTAAGATATATTTGTTTAGTTGTGATCTAAACTAAATCAAGATATACCCGTCAGTGCCGAAAAAAGAACTCGTCTTGACGTCTGCTTCGACGGTTAGTTAAAAAAGTACAATATTATTTATTAATTTCAACAGGATTACTTTTATTTTATAACAGTAATTATTATAAATAAAGGAAAGGTATTATTTTATTATTAATTTAATTTAACTTATAAAGGACAATACACACAACTGGTCACTTCCGTTTCGTTTACACACCAGAGTTTGCCAGTTGAGTGTTTACTTATTCATTTTCACAATAGACACGACAAACGTTTTAGCCAGCATGTATCAATAACCATTTTTGATAACTTAAATCATACTTTACTTAGGCCCGCCTGATGCGCGGTCGGTCAGGATCGATCCCCGTCAGCTAACCACTGGGGTTTTTCTCGACATAACCTTATGTCCGACGCCGATATAACCATAATTAAAATGTGTTGAGTGCGTCGTTAAAAACAACAAAAAAAAACAAAAAAAAAAAAAAAACACAACAACAACAACACTTTACTTAGATATTATTGTTTAGATTATCAATGTCCGTACATTCGTGTTCTTTGGTCACTCTGGTGTTTTTAATATCACAAAATGCATTTCTCATATTTTTTAAAACGCATGTGCGTCTGAGAATCTAAACGACAAAACCATGGCACAGTCAAAATCGTATCTCTGCACAAGGTTGCACACCACCATTTATTTTCCAATGGATCTACATGCTAATATTGCCTCGGATTAAATTGTGTTAAAAAAATAGCATGATATCGCAAGGATTAAGTGACTACCAATTTTTGAACCTACAGTCACTTGTCGACTGGCATGTAAAACATTAATACGGGTTGACCACAACAAATTTTCACTATCCATCCAAATGTCGGGGACCCGTCTCATTTTGCTATTATGCACCCATTTCCATCTGACCGCACAACGCACTTACAAATGCTTTTCCTTAGTAATGACAATACCAAATAATGTACAAATACTGGGTCATTTAATTACTTCAAAGGTCAGTCTACCTGTAATCATCAAAGACAACTTTGAAAACTAAATATTTCTATTTATTATTATTTTTCTAATGAGGACCTATTTCCTAAATCGGACTATATCAAGCTGCTACAGCTAGTAACGACACGACAAATGGTGGTGTGGTGCCACAAGGCTACAACTAGTAACGACACGACAAATGGTGGTGTGGTGCCACAAGGCAGAGTCCAGAGGATGTTCTATACAATGTCATGATAGTTTCCATGATCCACTATGGGGCGAGTTGCTAAATAGGGCCTAACAGTTATGGAGTCGAGTTTTAGTCTCTCTTAGAGGATATTTCACCGTTTTCAAAGTCACGGACTAGTGTTTATCTTAATTGTAGCTTTTATCCAAAAGTGTTACAGGTTTGTAGATTAACTAAACCTAGTGTTAATTTTCATGGTTTGAGACTAGGGTATGTCCCTTTAAGCAAAGAAAATTAAAAATAGCAAACAATATATGCACTAATTAACAATGAATGTATGTTTAGTTCAGTAGCGAATATTTGTTTTGTTGAAAGTGCAAATGTGATAAAATGTGGAATAGCACTTATTGAATAATGACAACCGACCTTGGTGATGTTGTGGTTAAGCCATCAGACATGAGGCTGATAGGTACAGGGTTCTCAGCCTGGTACCGGATCCCACCCAGGGCGAGTTTCACCTATTCAATGAGTAGTTGTACGGCCACAACACACTCTTTTATCTCACTAACCACTAACCCTCTGCCCTTGACAGACAGCCCAAATAGCTAAGGTATATGCCAAGGAAAGCGTGCTTGAACCCTAATTGGATATAAGCACTAAAATAAGTTGAAATGAAAATGAATGATTAAACGATCGTATAAGATGGTGACTAGTGACCACAACTATAAAGAGCTTTATTTCTGTTACTGAAACTTGAGTCAGCTATACTCACACAATCTATCATATTGACAACGTTTTGTTGATTTTTTTAGTCTAATATTCGATAGTGTGTCATCAGTAGCATTCGATAACAGTAGTGATAATTTCACTGGTTGGAATTCATTTTAAGTCTTTAAATGATCACCACGGATGACCCATTGGTTTGGGATCGAACCCCGTCAGTGCACCCACTGGGCTATGTCTCGCTCCAGCCAGTTGACCACGACTGTCCGTGGTATGTGCTATTATATCTATGATGTGGTGCATATAAACATCCCTTGCTGCTAATCCAAAATAGTAGCCCATGAAGTGGTGACAGCGGATTTCCTTCCCCAATATATATGTGGTCCTTAAACCATATGTCCTACACCAAATAACCATAAATAAAATGTGTTAAGTGCGTCGTTAAATAAATCATTTCCTTCCTTGATCATAAAGGAGCATCCAATGAGATGACGTTAAATTAATCTCCCACCTTCCATCCCAACCCCTCCATCGCACTAGACACGGTCGTGGAAACAGACTAATATTCATTAGGTGTGTAACAATGTTATTTATTTCTCTTTTCAGACATGGCCACAACATCCTCCACAGATGACCCAATATCCTGCAGCCTCTGTTTGGATATCTTCACTGATCCGCGCGTACTTCAGTGCTGACACACGTTTTGTTTGACGTGTCTCCAAAATCACATCGACGCCAACAACACAGATAATACTTTCAAGTGTCCAAACTGCAGGGACGTGGTCGGTATCCCTGACAACACACAACCTACATCGTCTTGGGCTTCACAGTTCTTACGAAATCTGGCACTCGTGGACGCCATTGGTCTCATCAAACACATTAAAATATGTGAGTTAAAACTTTGAGCAGCCTTCATCTATTGTTATAACTGTCAAGTGTGCGTCTTGCTCTGTTTGTCTGTCTGCCTGTCTCTGTCTCTGTCTCTCTCTCAATCTCTCTCTCTCTCTGGTGGTCCTCTTCACGAATCTTAAAAGTCTTATTTATAGCCTGTATGTAAAGTGCACTACGTCCTGGAATTCGTCTTTATCGTCAGTCTTCTAAATTCAGTACACACCTTCTGAACATCAGCTTACACTTGAATTGTTCCCCAGCAGATTTAACAAACTGATAAAGCAACTGCTGTGTTACTATAGTCCGTCCATCATGTTATAAACATTGTGTGTTTAATAAGTGTAAAAGTAAAATTGTTCTGGGGAAAAAAAGAAAAAAAAAAGTATTGTTGTGTGCAATTTACAAAACAATCGGCTCAGTAAATTTCATAGCATAAATAGACTGTTCTCTTCACCAGTATAGTACATTAATTAATTAATAATCAGTTATTGAATGTTAAAAATTTGGTAATTCAGACAATGCAGCAAGGGACCTGTTGTATGCACATTCCCACAGACAGTAAATCACTTACTGCGACCTTTGACCAGTTGTGGTGTACTAGTTGGAAAGAGAAAAACTCCAATCAGTTAAATGGGTCCGCCGAGGTGGTTCGATCCTGCAACGTAAAACATTTCAAGGGAGCTTAAAACACAAATTCACTGAGCAAACAATGTCCCTTACAGACGTCATTGTCGCCCAGTTATCGAAATATGGCATCAGGGCATCCACAGAAGTCAGACCAAGCTCATCTTTCACGAACACCTATTATCATCACTGTCATGGCAGTGATTCACGAGTACATATTATAATTATAATTAGCTCTGTCCGGCGCTAGCTTTGATTTGACATACTCATGAAATCAACAACTAACTTGCCAAATGCCCATTCATCTCAAACACAACATGCAAACATACAAACAACAACAACAACAAAATACCCTTAAAGTTTGTGAAATTCGCAAACATACTTTAAGGATCTTCTTTGACACTTTGTTTGACTGGTACATCAAAGTCCATGGTATGTATTATCCTGTTTGCGGGATAATGCTGACAAAAGATCTCAGGCTTCTAATATAAAAATGTAGCTGGTTTCCTCTCTAAGACTGTGTGTCAAAATTATTAAATGTTATGACTTTTTTTACTTTTGTTTATTGAGTAGGTGACGACCCAAGAGCGACAACTCAACAGGACCCAAATAGACTGGTAACTGAATCTTCCTGTGAAACGATAAAGAAGTTCAGTCTTTTTATAGAAAACCAGATGACGTCAGACATTGAGAGACTACAGAGAAGCGTCGACGTCAGCGCGACACAGACTGCGGCTCAGATGCAGAGACAAGGAGATAAACTGATTGCAGAGTTCACAACAGCAGTACGCACTGAACTGGAAAAGATGAATTCAGAACTGGAAACATGTTGTCAGTCTGTTAACAACGAAATAGTTGAATTGTTCTCTGATGTTAACAGACTGATAGAGGAAAGTAAAGAATGTCTGAAATTGGGTGAACATCTCCTCAGATCTGCATCACTTTCTGATATGAAAAGATATGTTTCCAAATTTTCAAAAATACAAAAGATAACAACTGATTATTTAACCACACCACGTTCTGAATTTCCTGATTTGGCAATAACTTTACTTGAAAGTAACAAAACAGGAAGGAAAATGTTTTCTGCTGAGATTGGAAGAATTTCGAGACCTGACGTAAAATCTATCAAGATAACACACGCAATGTATTTACCGACTTCGATATTTGAACCAGACGTCGAGATAAACCGGAAGTCAGGTAGGTTAAAGCACGAACAAACGATCAATGCAAAACTAGAATCCGATACAGAATGTCCAAGATTATCATCTATTCTAGTGTTAGAAGGTTAAAACTCAAACAAGATCATTGTTACTGACTTCGACAACAAAAGTGTCAAATCATTTTCCTCTCAACACAAAACGGTTCAGAGTCTCTACAGGACCAGTAGCAGACCACTATGCCTCGCTAAGACACGTGACCACCAGGTGCTCGTTACTCTGCCAGATGAAAGAAAACTGTTATATCTGAATGTACAAGATGACATACACCTAACCGTCTTACCTGACGACAACATGGCTATTACTGGAGGACCATCTGGGTGTGTGGACATACTAAACCAGAAGTGTGACGTCATACAGTCTATTCCTAACAACGTGATCCCCAACCCCTTGTTTCTAACAGTGAAAGGCGACTCTCTAGTTGTTGTATCAGATACCACTAACATTGTCACATGTGTATCGTCATCAGGACAAGTCATGTGGGTATCACGTGATTCAGCAAGGTTTCATCGGCTGTGTGGTGTTACATGTGACACTGAAGAGTTTGTTTATGTCTGTAATAATGTCTGCCATTGTTCAGCTGTCACGTGACGGAGATATTATTCGTGACGTAATCACAAAGGAGGACGGTCTAAAACAACCTGTTGCTCTGTGTTTTGCTGAAGACAAACTTTATGTCACCCAACAAAATGGAGAAATAAAAATATTTGGGTGGAGCCAAACTTGACATTGAACCTACAGGGTCACCAAATTAAATCACATTGATGACAACTGTAAGTTACAGTAACATATGTGACTATAACTTCAACACAGTGTTTCATTCAACACATACACCATTAATATTAACACTATAAACTCCTAACCTTACAATATTGTTTGGATGGAAGATAAGTTACTCGAGTTAGACACACTGACAAGCGTCTTTCACTATCCGATTTCCACACAGTAATTGATTTTTGGAGGACTCCACGCATGTTTCAAGCACGTAGTTCAAATTACTATCCACACGAAACAACATTTTATAACAAAACTACTGTTACAGTCATCAAACGGCACTAATGGTTGTTGGGCGAGACAAAGCCCAGTGGTAAAGCGCTTGCTTGATATGTGGTCGGTCTAGGATCGATCCCAAATACCGTGGTATGTGATATCCTGTGTGTGGGATGAAGCATTTAAATGTTTCCTTGTAGACTAATTACCGTATATATATATATATATATCTGTAGATGGACAAAATGTAGCAGATGTCCTCTCTAAGACTATATATCAAAATTACTAAATGTTTGACATCCAAAAGCCGATTATTAATAAATCAATATGCTCTAGTGGTGTCGCTAAACATTTTGTTTTTAATGTTTCAATCAACTAATTGTTCAAATTACTCTCAATATGAAACAACATTTTGTTACAAAAATACTATCACATTTATCACCAACGTGATTAGTTGTTTTAATTGTATAATGAACTTAGGTCTCACTACACAGTTCGATTCCGGGTGAGAGTGCATTCATCATGGTCCACTATAATCCTAAATGCACATATATTGTGGTTCACATATTCAATTGTTGTAATTGGGGAAGAAGTAAATGAGCAATATTGTTCAATGGTAAACCTTGTAGCTGGATTTTGCCCGTGTTGTTTTGTAATATTGTGCATTAATATTTTGTGATATGGGTGTGTAGCGGAAGAGCCGGCTGGTGTCAGTGTGTTACAGAACTACCTGTTCGGACTGGTGTCACAGCCATATGCAGTCATACTGGTGTTACAGTCATATGCGGTCATACTGGTGTTACAGCCATATGCGGTCATACTTGTGTTACAGCAATATTCGATATTCGGTCATATAGCAAAAGATAAAGTGAGAAAAAATATTCTCAATTTTGGAGTGAAAATTAATGTCTGGCTAATGTATGTAAGGCATGGTGTGTGCTGTTCTATTTCCCATCTTCGACTGAAAATGGGCAATTTAATATGCATTTCAATGGCAGATGATATATGTGTAGTGAGACCTTATATCACTCAACAAAATGAGGATATAATAATATCTGGCTCTAATCAAAGTGAACAATCATAATATAAGTAGACTAATTACCGTTGCAAAGGAAAAACAACACGTTAAAATATATTGGTGACAAGCAAACATAGTTGACAATGGGGGATAACTATAATGTAATGTACTTTGGTGGCGCTGATAAATACCAATTGAAAAGTTATACAATGAATAAATTATTTACTTGACCCAAAATGGAGGATTGGGTGGGGGATGTCTAGTCTCTGGTAAAACACAATAAGTATGACTTTTGTGAGTGCAATCCAGGTGGTTATAAGGGAGTCTTATAACTGCTCTCTTTGCTGCTATTAATGAAGTACAATGAAGTTTTAGGACATTTTGGAACATGTAATTAAAAACAATAATACTAACATTATTTTAATAATTATGTTATGCTTCTAACATGTAAGTAATATAATGTTTCGTGGTATTGGAGGTTACATTTCCTTTATCACATAGAAATAAGCTGACTTAGTCAAGATGGATGTTGTCACGTTTCTTGAACTAACATCATCATTGCATCAGTACTGTACCTTGTGGACGGTAAATCAGCCACCATCCCACC